>JAOBAZ010186317.1:0-10347 GCA_026546875.1 Pteroeides caledonicum | reverse complement strand
ATGCGATATGCGCGAGGACAAAAACTTCAAAGGTTCCGACACGAGTGGGACTTCTGTATTACTTTTTATTCTGTGCCTACAGTGTCTCTTTCGTGTATTCCATTTTTTGCCCTAAATATTATAACATATCATTTCAATTACTTCGACTGGTATATTAATATCATAATAACATAACACAAATCATGAATGCGTTTTATCCAGGGGTCTCTCAAAGTCATTTCTCAGGGGTTTCCTGTGTTGGCATTCTTTGATCTTTAAAAATTTCTGAGAGTCAAGAAAAAATATATGAATTAATGAGAGTAACGCAAAAAATACACGAGTCTGTTTGCACTTTTAATCTTTTTTCTGAAAGGTAAAATTTTAACCCTTTAAGGCACAATCTTTTTCTTTTGTTTATTATTCTTCCGTTGTTCTTTCTTTGTTCTCTCCTTTGTTCTTTTGTTTTGCTGGTGGCATATATATGACACTGAGCTTTAAAGGGTTAAGGACCTCATCTACCGGGGGTGGATATTAAATGGTATGCCCCAAACTTGTGTTATAACACTTACTTGTTTCCTCAATTACAGCTATCTGTACTCCCTCATGCCAAAACCAAGGAGCCTGTATTGAGCCAAACAAATGCAAATGTTTACCTGGATGGGAAGGAAGAAGCTGTGAAACGGGTACAGAATCATTCCTTGTAGCCTTGCATAAATTTTACATATTTCTTAATAAACCACACTAACGATACTCAATCCAGCCTTTGTGTATACCTTGCGTGTATACCTTACTTTAGATGGATCAAACACAAACGTGTTTCTTTAACTTGTTATGCATCGGAAAGCAACCAGACTAAAATACTAATCAGCCATCTGGGATATAGGAAAGATTGTTACCCAATAGTGTATATTAAAAAGCATATGAATACACAGAAAAAGAACTCAAAAAAAAAAGGTGTAAATTAAAGGAAATGGCAACATTTTTTAATATCTTTAATAATAGAACATAAAACAACTTTGATGTTTGGTCATGCCTTTGTTTTCGAAATATTTAGCTTAAACGTTTGCTCACCATGACTTTTGCGTCTACCATCTTAGATCAAGTGTTGAAAAATTAAAAGGCAATGCAACCAAAATTGTTTGTCTAAACTTGAACCATGTGATGAGAAGTGTAATGACAATGTTTTATTGAGAAATTTGGTTTAGTTTGAGAGATACTGGCCTTCCAAAAGTTAATTCCGAGAGTTAAACGGCATTTTCCCGAAAGAAGCACGAGATATTTAAATTATTTTTGATGATAAGGTGAACCAAAGTATTAGGTAACTCTACCCTCCTGATACTAGCCATTTCCAGCGATGGATACCCAAGAAGACGGGTTAATTGTTTATAAAACTGACACATTTGAGTACAAAGAAAACAAGCATAAATCTGTCGAGATAATATATTGCAGTGTAGTTGAAAGCCTCACTCAAGTTCTCCACCAGCGCCGTATTCTGTTTTTAACCCTTAATATTTGCAACGATGATTTCTCATGCACCTATTTCTTAACTTTGTAGCACAATGTTCTAAACCATGTATGAATGGTGGATTGTGCACTGCCCCTGATACTTGCACTTGTCGGAATAACTTCACTGGTGAACAATGCGAGATTGGTTAGTTAATACTTTTTTCTTATGATACAACAAGTTCAATATAATGTTGAAATTTAGTTAAGAACCTCCGCCATACCTTGTACGAAATTGTATATTTTCTAGAATTATAAAAAGATATAATTATAAAAAAGATGTCCTTATTTACTGATTACTTTCTATGTGTAAACGATGCACTTTACTGCCTCAATCTAACTTAATAGGGGATAGACGTGTTTTAATTTTTAACTCTCAAATTGATGGCAGTTTCCTCTCGCCTCCCCTTTTATACATTAAAAAAGAAAATATCGATCGTGTGAAGAGGATCGTCTAGTTATACAGTGGGTGTGAAATAAGGATCTGGTTAGTCCGAAACTTCGCTATGTTTATGGTAACCTTGTTAGAGTAATATTAAAAAAATTTGAATTTCTTTTTGCGTCGCTTTAATTGCGTTATTTTGCTAAGAGAAACACCGCACTGTTTTGGAACAACGCTTGCGTTCTAGGGCTTCACTGTCCTACTCCTGTATTACTTTAGAGTAGACAGTAAACTCGTTTACTAATATAGTTAGGATAAATAATTCGTTATATATCAACCTTACATTTTCACTTTTAGCAAATCAACCTACATGTGCGCACTCCGAGTACGCGGTGCAAATACCCATCTTATCTTTACGAATAAGAACTAAAATTATTAGTTATTTGATGTATTACAGTACAAACTAGCATTAGCTAGACAAGGCATGGCGGTGGTATTGAAATTTACCGCCGAAGAAAATTCACGTGTACACCAAACTGTTTGGCAAAAAATAGTAAAATACGGCGTTATTAAATTTGTTTATTTTAGCGATGTGTGTACCTCGTTGCTCAAGCGAAGGTGCTTGCAACTCGAGAGGGAGGTGTGAATGCAAACCTGGATGGACGGGGAAGACGTGCAATGAAGGTATAGTTAATAAACAACATATTCACATACATCTGAAAATACATGTAGTAAATACGCAGCAACGCACCTTAAGCTTTTTCGTTTTGTTTTCAACGTTTTCAAATTTTGTTTATGGACTTTCACAATTCACAACTGACTCAATGTTTATATGGCCATTAATCTGGTTACGCCGATTACAAAGTAATCGCAAATTATTTGCATTCCAAAAAACAGGAACACTGACGTATGCCATTGTTCATGAACACGTGTTTTTAAATTTCAGTCTTCATAAATTTCAATCCAGATTACATGAAACATGGCGTATAATAACACCTATAAAAACGAGCGAGAGCGAAACACTTGGCATCGTTAGAATTAGAAGTTATTTGGCAAAATTGCCATAATTTCTACTTGCACTTTAATAATAAATTTCAATCTTTAAAAAGGTCGTTGACGGAATAAACGATGAAAAACTTTAAAATTAATTTTGTAGCTGTGTGTGAAGGAGGATGTGGATACGGAAAATGTTTAAAGCCAAGTACATGTTTTTGTCCACCTGGTTATGGAGGAACAAAATGCGAGATATGTGAGTATACAGTTCGTTGTGAACATCAGGCGCTTCCCCTAAATATTTTCCCGACAAAATGTTCGTTTTTATAAGTTATCGTACAGTATTGATTATATAATAGAACGGTACTCTGGAAAGAATGTTAATGACAAAGACTTGTTCAACGCCGTCATTATGCGTTGGTTAAATAACTCGAACTCAAAATTTTTAATACACTTTGGTAACGATGCCAACGGTTAAGCATTTCCAAAGAAGAATCCACGTGAAAAAATCTAACCAGGTTCGTTATCGAAGTAACTTTAATTTGTAATGATCAGCGGTCTCGTTCGACTAATTCTAAATCGAGTCGTGTTTAAAACACGTATTTAGTAATATGTAGTATTTTAGCTAGTGCAGCACCATGGTCTGTTAAAACTTTTCCTCAAAATTTTACTAGGCGTACCTCGACTCCCATGATCAAAAATCTGGTGAAATGTGTGATTCAGAATCTTTGTGTTTATTTTTTCAGCTTTGATAACTCCTCCTGTCCTTGATTATGCACTAAAGATAAAAAGAGATCTCCCTGTATCAAGTAAGTATAATAAAATTTGTTTCTCAAAATTGTTCAAGTTAATCTGACCAATCATTTGCATAGATCAACGAGCAGGATGAAGGTCTCGAGACCAACATAACAATCCCGTTTCTAAAAGTTGCACCTTTAAGAGGACTTAGATACTAGGAACCTGCCTGCAGAAAATTTCTATAGTATGTATTGCACCTCGGTCAAAATCTTACAATTACGGCTGGACGATGTGTCGATTTGGTCTTTCATTTCAACTAAAATTAAACGTAATTTTTTGGTTAGATTTTCTAGTAGCGTAAATTCAATTTATTCTTGGGATCCAGGCCCATAGAGGTGGAATTTTCATCTTTGAAATTAAACTAAGACGGCAAGTAAACAAATGTATCTGATATACATTTGAAGTCAAATGTAGGAAACCGTTAACTGAATAGACATTGCGGGCAGTGCAAAAACAACGAGGGACAAAACACAAACACACCCTGCAAATGCCCTTTGTACGCCTGCTCAAATTTCATTCATGCAATACAACTACTTCGATTGTATGGGTTTATTTCTGATAAACGGGCGACCATTACATGAATTGCATTAATATACAGTTTAAGGGATTTGAAAGAAATAAAACACAGATCAATGGCTTTCATTACACTCAAATTTAACATTTATTTGTTCAGTATGTAGTTATTGCAAATGGCTCCATCTTGTTTTTTCAAAATTAGTCACGCTATCCCGGGGGGTTGCCTTTTTTTATACGTGCTTCCGCGTTTAAGTCTAAATAAGAACTTATTAACTTATTAACGGACTTTTTGCGTTCTATGTGAACCTCAAAACTATTTTTGGTTTATAGCCACTTTAGAATCTTGCCCAAATGGTGCCCAAAGGCACCCTAGTTTGTTTTTTCGCATAATATAATTTAAATTTTCTCATTGTAAAATGAGTATACTTCGGCTGGCGCATAATTTTTAAAATATTATGGAAAGTGTACTGGAAAGATATAGTTCTGGCTGTCTTGAGAGGCCCATGACATAAATAGCAGAAACGGTGAATTAACGGTTCAAATTTAAAAAGAAAATTCCGGGGAATTCGGTGCTCTTGAAAGACCTCAATCGGCATGCGGCATTCGCTTTTAAACTATTACAAACTAGAAGTGTAACATTTTACGCTTACAACTTTCAATATGACATGTTTGTACCTGGGAAAATTGATCTTTCTTGTTTTGGGTCGACCAGTTTTGCTGTTTTAGATTGCTCTTAGTGCGGTTTTAGTTTTAATGCTGAATTATTTTCACGAAAAGTTTTGTAAAATTAAATACGTCAGAACTAATCAGGCCCGTTCTCGTCTCTTATAGATGATGGCAATGAAGTCAATCTCTGTTACACTTGGGGCCAATCCCACTTTAAGACATTCGATGGCAAATATTTCTATTTCCCAGGAAGGTGTTCCTATAAATTGGTTGCGGATTGTTTGGATGACCTTTTTTCAGTTCATGTCACTAATGACCCCGTTTGTGAAACTATAACCAAATGTCGACGATCGGTAGAACTTTACCTTGGAGGAAACGAGATAAAGGTAATTATGTTTTTCGTAAAACGGTGCATCTTCCACTTTCTAATTCGTGGTGCGATTAAGACCCTAGATGACTGAAATTATTAAGTAATATTTTAAATCCATCACTGGACTAGGCTTCAAGTCTGCGCAGTTTAAGCTATCCAGAAACAAAGTCCAGGACTGAATAAAATTCCAGGGACATTAAATGTAGTCAAGGCCAAATTAGAGGATTTGGAATAAAAAGACTCGGCCCAGAAGCTACGTTCAACGCAAGCAGTGTTCATGAATGAATGCTGATTGGGAATTTATAATAAACATGAGTTAGGAAAATTTTCTAAATCTCCTAAAAACAAGCTGACATCGCAATTTTTTTCGATAGGCCGTTAACCCTTCGAGATCTCGGGTTTGACCTTTACTTGTACCCAAACCGCAAAAAGAAAAGGTCTTGAACTATGTTTAAAATAAAGAACACGTTTTCATAATTGTAGGAAAGAAACAGGCGCGCATTGTATGTGCGCGATTAGAACTTTTCTTGAAAAACGACTTTATTACTTTATTACAAGATTAGAACTTTTTTTTGACCACTAAACTACAGTGTTCATGGAGACCATACAGCCAAACCAGCCAAATTCTGAGCTTGCAGTATGACAGCATGAAACAATGTGTTGCTGTCAACGTTTGTCAACGATATTGAACAATATTGTTAAAACTGAATCGGGTGTAACCAAATTGTTCAATGTTGATGCCGATGTGATGTTCTAAGTGGAATACGATCGCTCTTTTGAATAAAATTTCGATTTAAATTAATAACCTTGAGGTCCAGACTACCATTTTCTAGATTGGACCACCTTAGCTACCTCGAGTGCAAATTAAGCAGAATTAACCTGTCAAATAGCATTAAAATAGAATGCAACAGAGTGGAACTGTAGTACAAAACCATCCCTAAACAAACGCAAAAAAAAATATTTTTACGTTCTTAAAAAAAAAAACCCTACGAAAACATTCTCATTTAAAGAAAATGATATACGTAAATTTTTAACAACGCATCTCTGTTGGCGCCAACATTCTCGCAATGTTTGTACCCGAATTTCTTATCGCAAAAACGAAGAATAATCTTAGTTTCCTGTTCCGTATATATTTGTGCTAGCCTACACAATTGCGTAACGACAAACTTTGCTCAAACTTACTATTTAACAAAACTCAAAGTGGCAGCGTGTGTTGAATACATTTTGCTTTGTAGATCCATCTTGAAGAGAAGACTCGCATAACGGTTAATGGTGGCAATGTAACTCTTCCTCATGTAATACAGAAAATTGTGGTAATGGAGGTCTTCCAGTACATCTTGGTCTACGGTTTCAGTGGAATTGCTTTAGCTTGGGATGGACATAGCGCGGTCTATGTGCACATGCCTAATGAATTTCGTAACAATACTTGTGGTTTATGTGGAAACTTTAACGGTAACGCTGACGATGACTTTACCACGCTCAGTGGGAAATTGGTCAGTTCTCCAGCTAAATTTGGCAACAGTTACAAAATGACAATGCTCGATGAAGTATGTCCAGACGTTACAGAACAACAAGAAACCTTTCCTTGCACAACTCTCAGTTCAGACGACAAAACAACAGTTGGTGAAATTTGCAATGTGTTGTATGCTCCAGATTTTATTCCTTGCCATTCCATTATCTCTCCTGAATTATTTATAAGAATGTGTGAGGAAGATGTCTGCACTTGTAACTTCTCCTCAGATGCCAAATGTGCCTGTGATGCTATAACACAGTACTCCCGTGCTTGTGCAAGAAATGGAGTCGTTCTTAATTGGAGAAAACCCACATTTTGTGGTAAGTGTGTTCTGGACAATATTTTCATAATAGCATTACTTAAAGCTTATTTAACAAGCACAATTTTTTAAAATTATTTCTTCGGGAAAATACTATATTCCTGCGGAATTATTTTACGCAATGTTTCCTCCCCGTCCGAACACTTTGCTTCCTTTGGTGCATTTAATCTACTTTGAATTGTTTTTTAGCACCGGACTGCCCAGCAAATTTGGAATATACTGAGTGCGGTTCAGCTTGTCCAAAACGATGTAGTACTAAAGATCTTGTATTTGCATGTAATGACCAGTGTATTGACGGCTGCCATTGTCCTGACACTAAATACTTCAACGCCTCTCATTGCATCGAGGAACCAGACTGTCCTTGTGATTATAATGGCGAAAGCCATTCGTCCGGAAGCGTCATCACCCTTGACTGTAATGAATGGTAAGTCTTAAGATTGAACAATGCACGCAATGCCAAATTTATGGTAAACAAATTAACTACTGGTGTATTCAGTGTATTAAACCACAGTACGCGTATGACCATTGTCCTTTGTAGGAATTCTCTGCTTGCATGGTATAATCTCGGAAGATTGTGGTAGTTGTTAAAATACGCTGTCATCTAATTTGTCTATTTCTACGACCTTTCATTCTACACTAATTGTTTTAACTAACGGCAATTTTTTCTTTTCGTTCAGCAACTGTAGATCTGGAAGATGGAACTGTTCTTCGAAAATATGTCCTGGTATGTTTAACACCTTACTTAAAGTGCATATGACACAATTTCGTTTATTGCAGCATGGGGAGTTATGTGTGGTTCATCATTGTGCAAATTATTTTTGAAAAAAAGTGTTAAGTGCACTATTTAAGGTTGTAGTCTACCCTAAATTACCCAAATCACTCTTTTTGCTCTTATTTACAGTTGCATCAATCGTAACAAAAATTTACAAGATCTGTAGTAACTATAATATAAATGTAAGCTCGCATAAATTGGCGTGTACCTTGTAATATCCATGGTAACCAAATATTACTACGTCATAACCCATAACGCAAAAAAAAAGCTTTGAATTTTAGCCGATTCTGTTGGAATATCAACAAAGCAGTTAGTTTTATAAACAGGTGAACAAAATAACTAGCCAGTAGGCCCATAATATTTTTTTCCCAAAATTTCAAAATATATTATTTTACTTAGGGTAGACTACCACCTTAAGCTGTTGAAAAGAGGACGTGAGGCTAAAGTGGTTCGTGACTGCGAACGAATTTGCAACAAAATGACGTCAAAGTGGCGACATTGAATTTGCGTAAAGGCAATTTCAGTCAATAAATTGGGAATACATCTCATCCGTGATGTCAAGTCATAACAACTTGATATAACTGATGAAATGTATTCACAGTTTATTGACTGAGATTGATTCTGTGTAAAATTTGTAAAACGAGTGTCGTCATTTTGACGTCACTTTGTTGCAAATTTGTTCCCAGTCACTGACCATTTTTTAGCCTCACGTCCTTCTCTTCAACAACTTAAATAGTGCACTTAACATAATTTTTTCAAAAAGAACTTGCACCATGATGAACTAGACATAAATAACTCCGATGCTGCAATAAACAAAATTGTGCTGGAAATCTTTGTCCTTGAAGTCCCTTATAAGAGTATCATTCTGATGACTCGAAATCTTTTTGATTTTTTTTTGGTTGTCTTGGGTAAATGTACCTCGGTCAAGGTTTTCTGGTCAAATCACGATCTATGTTCTCCCCCGAAGTTTTTTGAAGTTCTTAGCTGGCCTCGATTGTACTACATTGTATAAACACATCAGCTTTTACTAGCAAAGTTTTTCTCGACGATTGGAATAAAATGTTACGTAATATATACACAGATCGAGAAATGACCAGAAGGGTTGCTCGCGTCGTAACTTTTGAGGTTTTCGCGATAAGGCCAAAAACCACCCTGAACTGCCTAGTCCTATCCAGTTAGATGATTTTTATAAAATTACGGGGGACACGTTGTACCACTGAGTGGCTACTATATAGCCATGGTAAATTACTAAAAGCCGACGGTATCTGAACGAGTTTACTCGTTAACCAATCAAAACAAATACCTTTTCGGGTACGGAACAAAATAATCTACTGTCATTAAGTCTTTGAAAGTTTAAACTGTCCTTGTAGAAATCTAATTTGTGATAAACGTAAGCTTAGATTACTGTAAACCTATATTAAATGGCCTGACTAATTACTACAAAAACTGAAATAATTAATACACTCAACAACGCGAACTTTGTTAAACAGTCGCTACTGAGTTTGTTGGTCGCGAATTCAAACTCTTGAAACTTGACTTGAAGTTAAACTGAAGCAACTTATTTTCACTAGTCATATAAACTTCTAAAGTTTCTCGTAACTTTACAAGGTAACTATCTTTAGACTCGAAAAAACTACATTCATTATAGTAATGACTACACTTTACAATAAATTTTTATCCGATATTCTTTTACTATCCCTGGTTTTTCCCCCACATTAAAAGTCCCTAAGGTATTGGAGATTGTCCTCAGCCAAAAATTCTCTTCGAAGCTCATTGTTATTTTGGATTTGAATGTATAATTTGTGGCTGTAACGGTTAAAATGTTTTATTACCTCTGTCTTGAAGGTATTTGCTCATCGACCGGTGACCCACATTACAGAACATTTGACGGAAAAGTATACTCTTTCATGGGTAGTTGCCAATATGTTATGGCACGTGATTGCTTGTTGAACTCGTTCCAAGTATTAGTACAAAATACCCCGTGTGGACAAGACAATTTGCTGACTTGTTCAAAGTCTGCCACAGTTCATGTAAATGGTACAAAGATAACTCTTCACAGAGCTGGATTGGTTACAGTTGATGGAGCTATGGTTACAATATTTCCTTTTGTTAACAAAGGTATGGCACTTTCCACTTCCAAATGAAAAATTGTTAACTAAGTTCTAACGAAAGCTTAAAGTGGAAACCGCACTAAAAGGTTCTTCGCAGTGCAGAGCTCAAAAAAATTCAAAATGGCTGACCAAAATCTACCACCAATAACTTCTCCTACGTTAATGTTATAAATTAAAGATAATACCTCAATACTTCCATAAGTTTTACTCTAATTTTTTTCAGCATACGATCAATAAAAAATAATAATAATAAAATAAGCCACCGACCGACTCCTATCTTTTACGGGTATATATCGAACACTCGTACCCAGGCCCTTTTATAACGCAGCTTTCGCTTTAAGTCTATAAAGACAGTTTTGAACAACAAATTTTACAGTTTCAGCATGGACGCAACCACGTCTGTCCGTTGAACTGGTACATTTGTT
>JAOBAZ010186206.1:0-10350 GCA_026546875.1 Pteroeides caledonicum | reverse complement strand
GCTATAAGGTAATCTTTTTTTGACCGCAGCCATAGGGAATTCCCCCGCTGCGTCAGCGGTTGGAGGTGGGTGACGTTGGGTAATTAGAAATTGACACTCCACCGTTTGTTCTCGCTACTACAAAACATTACACTATAATAAAGAGTAATGAGTGGTCATATCCTAGACACGCCAAACCCAAGCATTGGGTCTCCAGCCATGGTTCTTACGCCATACGTGGCCCCAACTCAAAGCGTGGCCAACGTGGTAACAAAGAGGCTAAACACCTTCTTTAACTGGATAGTGTCGTATGTATCTCCACCAATCGCTACACGAGCAAACGCGATGATCGAAGGCAAAAAGAGGCTAGTTAACACAACCGTTTACGGTGACCTAACAGAGGATAATAGCATTAGCATTAAAAGTGGAATAAAGGGTCGCTACTCCATTCACACAATCAAAGGTGTACGAGGCATTGGACCAAGCGCTTTCCTTCGTCGAAAAAGACGGGAGGTTAAAAGGATAGTAGACAATGGCTAAAAAGCCAAAAAAGCTAATTACTATACTAAAATCTGAGTTTACAAAAGGGTCGCCACCAGTAAACAGGACCAAGCATTTCTTGTCAGGTCTTCACACCATTGACCACTCAACAGATGTCGATGGAATTTTCAGCGTAATGTATGAGGCAATCATGGAACAGCTAGACACCTACCAAGAGCATGGTTCTGGTTGGCAATTTAAGCGAGTCCAAGGGTTAGAAGTTTGCGTTGCAAGGTATAACCCGCTTGATGGTGGCTGTGATAAGGCCTCACAACCGAAATGCATCAAAGACCTCTACGCCACAGTGAGCCCAAAAAACAATGACAACAAAAGCTTTATGTGGTCAGTGTTATTTTCCATACTTAACCCATAGAATAACAAGGGAGAATAACAAAAGACTTAAAGGCTCATGTGAGTTAACTAAACTGGTCGGGACTTGAATGGCCTGTAACCATTGATAAGATTAGTGTGTTTGAGCGTAATAATCCAGACTACGTCGTAAACGTTCTAGGCCTCGACGATTGTAACTATGTCTTTCTTCTAAGGCTTGGTAATCACAAAGAGGGGCAGACTCCAATAAGATTACTACTGCAGGAGGGTCACTACCACTCTATTTGGAGCATGTCAAAACTCACGCGTAGACAACAAGCTGGTGGAACGCATCGCGCAAAGGAGATTTGCGATCGATGCTTAAACCCCTTCACAACAAAAGAACGCCTCGACCGTCACCTCAAGAGTTATGTATGGAACACGACGCAGTGTGGATATCAAAATAATCAAAATCTGGATATCAAAGATATCAAAATCTATCAAAGCTAATAAGGTTTATAAAGTACTTGGACGCAAATGACCGGTACGGTTGGGCAATGCCACAGACACTTCCAACCGATAGATTTAAATGGATGAACAAAGCTGAATTAAAGAATTGGCGAGGAAAACCATGCATCCTTCAGGTGGACTTGAAGAACCTGCATGAGTTGCATGACTTGCACAACGACTATCCACTAGCACCTGAACGACTTGAGTTGGATGGGGCTCCCAATGGTGCGCCTGGTGTTGAGAAGTTAGTGACAACGCTTGGTGTAAAGCGAAACTTGTGGCTCATCATATGGCTCTGAAGAAGTACATTGACTTGGGTTTAAAAGTAACTTGAGTTCACAGTGTTGTTTTGTTCAACGAGAGCGATTGGTTGGCGCCTTACATCAAACTAAACACGGATCTTCGTGCACACGCACGTAACGCGTTCGAGAAGGACTTTTTCGAACTAATGAACAACGCCATGTTTGGTAAGATTATGGAAAATGTTTGAAACGGGCGTGACATTCGCCTTGTCACGTCCGTGAAGGAGGCTAACAAGATTAACAACAAGCCAAACTATAAAGGGGCGACCATCTTTGATGATGATGGGAACCTCGTTGCAGTGCACATGGGTCGAAGAGAGGTTAAGATAGACAACCCTATCTACGTTGCCAAGGCCATCCTTGACATTAGCAAAACGTTAATAAATGAATTCCACTACAACTATGTAAAGAAAAAATGGGGTAATAAAGCAGAGTTGCTGTTCACAAACACCGATTCGCTCATGTACCTGTTATTCACTGTGACTCTTCTCGTAATGTTCACCTCTAAGAGTTTCACCTGGAGACGAATATCTTTACCAATAAAAATGGAGTCAAAGCAAATGACTCTAACCATGTCGCATCTCACATTAAGCATTTCAATGGGATCAACCTTTACAGCCCTTTCACGCCTACACACTACGTCCTTGCACTCGTAGAATCTTGTCAAAATGTTTTTTGCTCTTTTATTGTTCAAGAGTTTGTGTATAAAATGGGACTTTTTGTTTCATCATTCACCACCATTGCCTTACCATTTTTATTTTTAATTGTTTTCTTACCATATTTCCGACAGTTTCCAATGCTGCAAACGTCAATATCCTCGTAAGAGACAAAGAAATGATCCTGAAACGCCTCAAGAATTTTCTTAGTCTTTACGTCTTTCACCCGATCACCAGCGTCTTGTCCACGTAGGCTACACAATCTTAGCAAATAAAAACCGTATGAACTAACGTTACGCTTCCCATCCAACATTCCACCCTCACGTATAGTATCAACAACACGACAAAAGTCATCAATCACTGCGCGTACAGGGTTGTGTGTCAGTTCATGCTTTTTAATGCACAGTTGCATCCACCGATGAGGTTCATGTACAGTGTGATGCTCGGTGCTTTGATCGACTACATTTCCAAACCTAAGCAGTGGGAGTTTGGGTGAAGTGAATGTGAATAATAGTTTGGAGATGATTCGTGTACGATGCTCAGCGTTGGACCCAACAAAATGCCAAGTACAAGGACAAGGATCCATGATGCTCACCACACTACCAATCACTAGCAAACAAACGTTGTACGGGAGTACGCAAGAGTTTCTCGACATTGAGGCAAAAATGGCATTGACAGACAAATACATATGGCAACTACGTTTTAAAGTGACAGATCAAAACGACAAGCCAGTGTAAGTTGGTGATGTGTACTTGGATTTTTACATTTCATAGCTAGTAAATGAGCTTGTTGTATGGATATAGCGCGGATGGGGCTCTCTTTGGTGCGCCTGGCGAGCGAAACCATTTACCATAATGGGTGGTGTGATGCGTGCACCCATTGACATGATTATTTTGGACGTTGAAAAACATCCCAGCACCCCTCGACGGACAAGACGCTGTGAACAAAAGATACATGGAGAACAAGATCGCAGAGGTACCTCACCTATACAACGAAGTGACCAACGTATTCCCGAGACTATCAGCAGGCACCACGGTGCTACCGAAAAACATCAAAGACCACTTTCTCTACCAAGGAATGGTGGCGTACACACCGAACAAAACGAGTCGTTTGATGGTGCACTCTGTCGCGTTTGACGGTGATCAGACATTACCCACTTCAGGTCAACTGGAGATTGGCATAATGAGCTATCTAACAGATGGTACTAAAAAGACAAAACTTATTAAGAAACTAGACATACAGAATGTGGTAATAAGACAATTGGAGAGGTTTGAAAATGTACAAATGATCGTTGTGAGTCTTTTACCTTCCCTAACATTTCCCCAAATGTGTTTACCTTTCACGGAGCACTACGAGCATATTTTACAAATGGGAGTAAAGTATCACTACACATGTTGGTGTACGATGCAAACCCGTCATTCTTGTGACATATGGTATAAGTAAATGGACAAGGACGTTGTCTCAGAGCAAACGGTAAGAGACATTTATTACTCGCCGAGAACGAGCTTTCAATCTGCGGAAAGACTTTACCAAAAGGCAAAAGAGGGTGCCCACGTAAGTAGGAAAGGTGTCAAAGAGTGGCTCACCGCACAAGACACTTACACGAGGTACAAGGCGATCGCGAGAAGACATAAATTTAGACAGACCACAACGGACTGCCTCGGTGAACAGATGCAAATGAGCCTCGCCGACATGGGGGCGTATATAAACAAAAACAAAAGATATTATTGGATCATAACAGCGATTGAAATTCTAAGTAGATATGATTTTGCACTACCCGTGTACAGGGAAGACACGAAGAGCATGACAAAAGTTGTCGGTGAATTAATAGAGGAGTTTAAAGACAGGATTGGTCACTACCCAAAACTGGTGCAGTTTGACGATGGAAAAGAATTTTACAACGTTTGCGTCAAAGCGTTGCTGGAGGAACACGACATCAATGAAACGCACAGCGATGAAAAAGCCGCCGTAGTGGAAAGGTTTAATAGGACACTTAAAACGGCAATGTGGAAATATTTTTATAGTAAAGGGACGTACAAATGGGTGGACGTTCTCACAGACCTTGTGTACAACTACAACAACACCAAGCATAGCACGACTCTCATGAAGCCAAAAGATGTGAGCAAGCGGAATGAAGAGGAGGTTTGGACAACTCTGTGCGGTCAAGTGTACGCAGACGCTCCGCTACCAAAATTCAAGGCTGGTGACACGGTTAGAGTATCAAAGTACAAGTCGGTGTTTACAAAAGGTTACGAGGCCAACTTTATGGAGAAACTATTTAAAATAAGTAAAGTGGTCCGAGGTGATCCAAACGCATACAAGCTAGAGGACATGGAGGGTGAACCTATCATCGGTACGTTCTACGAGGAGGAGTTGTCAGGCGTAGACAAAAAGGACGACGTGTATAGAGTAGAAAAAGTACTGAAAAGGAAAAAAGTAGAAGGTAAGCAAATGGCTCTGCTGAAATGGTTAGGTTACGATAGCAAACATAACTCTTGGATCCCTTAAGGTAGTATTCAAAGCGTGGGGTAATAATAAATGGCAGAAGAGTTTGACGATTTGGACAGCGACAAGACGCGATGATGACCAAGCTTTGGAGAACAAAAGGCTTGAGGAAGATGACAACCTTCTCAACGAGACAACGGATAAGTCTAGGGAGTTGGAAAAAAGGCGTGAGTACATTCGACGTCTAATAAAGGAAACGTTTCCTGGCGTGCCTGAGGAGACCTCGTTCATTGAGGACACAAGGCGGCTGGACGAAACGGTTGACTTTGTAGTGCGAAAGTTTGCCAGGGACAGTGGCATTGGAACGCTACACGAAGACACCCTCGTTGGTCTTAGGGTAAAATATGAAGTAGCACCAAGAACCCGCAACCTTCGCCTTAGAAAAGGTAATAAGGTGGTGTTGAATAAGAGGAGCGACGGCACCTATGTGTACAACGACGCTAATACAGCAGCCGTTAGAGGGTTTAAGAGACTAATTAAAGATGCAAAAGACCTGAGCGACACTGTTGCCTCAACGTCTGGTGTTGTGAATGAGGCTGATATTCAGAGGGCTGTAAGCAATCTTGAACAGCAGCGTTAGAGCGGCCAACTACCAGGCCTGATAGAGAAAGAGTTTCGTGACGCGCTCGGTGCTTTACTACCAAAGGAGAAAGTCGTGGATAGGAAAGAGCTCTTGGAGCGCAAGGTGGAACATTACAGTAGGCTAAAGAGCGAGACCAATGACGAGGTTGCAAAAGAAAGCTTGCAAAGGGTATTAGGCGCAATAGACGACGTGCTACTCGCTCGTGAGATATTGGACAACCAAGTGAGAGACTTGACCAAATTACAAAAATTTAAAAAGTGGGCAAAAGAAAACTTGCTGGACTAAGTGCTGCAGTCATTGCCATCGCTGGTATAATTACCACCGTTGTGGTTGGTGCGCGTAAGCCAGTGTTGCAAGGTTTACAGGCTACAAGCAAGTTTGCAAAGGCAGTGGCCAATCTTGCTAAAAAAGCATGGCTTTTTATTGCACCCATTTTAAATATTATTAGCACACTGCTGTCGTGGGGTGCCAAAGCAATGGCATGGCTGTCACGTAACCTTTGGATGTTATTTCTCGCAGGTGCACTTTTACTCTACAATGAAATTAAACATAGGCGTAATAATAAATGAGCAAGACAGAAGTGGAGCTCGCATCTACCTTCAACGATCGAAAAGAGACTGGTGGCGCACTTACACGACACACAACGACATTTATACCATCGAGTGTGGGGCCAGGTGAACGTCTAGTGGTGGATGTACCAAGAATGCCTTGTGCTTGGCTCATTATACTTCGTGTACGACCCTTGAAGTGACAGGCACAAAGACGACGGACAGCAGCAGAGGCATTGTGCAGTCACTCGCGGTGCGTGTCGCTGGCGGACAGCGTACGACAACACTGGTGAGTCAATCTACAAGACGTACACAGACCTATGGCAAACGGAGAGGGAAAGGCATGACGGTGTAGAGTTTGGCGTGGGAAGCGAAAACCCAAGAAAGTTGGTGCGTGGAGACGACAGTGGTGCGACGACTGGTAACGCTGCAAGGATAGCCGACGCCCTTGCGTTTAGCATCTATGGAAAGAGACAAAAAATAAAACTTGACAAGATCCTCGACGACCACGCCCTTTACGCCCCGTACGCCATGAACAACAACCGACAATTTTCACTGACGTTAGCGCCTGCTGCAAGCGTTTTAATCGCTAAAGGTGGAAACACGTTGGGGACGTATCGCTTCGACAACATCAAGCTAGAGTAAGAGATTAATGACAATGCAGATGTGGCAGCAAAGGTGACACAAACATACACCGAAGGCAAAAGCTTGTATTACGAGCATGTAACGCTGCCAAAGACTGAGTGCTGGCCGAGGGCAGACACGTTGATGAACATCACGGTAAACGTGCCGAGAAAAAGCCTAAAGGCAATCGTATTGCTATTTACAAGCCCGACGAGGACAAGCAACGAAGATTTAACCTACCCAAATGTGGACAAAATGAACGTAAGCGTTCCAAACACCGTCTACACACAGGGCATTGAGAAGGCAAGGTTTTACGAAGAGGCGTCTAGGCTGTTTTGCGGCGAAGAGAACAATTGCAAGCTTTTTCAAAGACCGTTTCGCACTCGTCATTGGCCTGAGGACGCATGCAGACCCAAGGGCAGTAAACACTAGTAAAAAGACTGTAAACTCGGGAAACGGCGTTTTACTTGAGGTGAAGGGACGTGCCACTACCACAGACATAAACTGTCAAATCTTCGTGGTTAAAGATGGCCTTGTAAACTTTATAAACAAAGACCTACAGGCTATACAATACTAGTAAGATGGAGCCACCGTTTAATATGATCATCGCAGAGATGACTGGGTGCGGAAAGACACAATATTTGCGAGAGATACTACAAACAGAGTGTCGTGGTGTTTTTGACTTTATTATTCTGATATGCCCTACGTTCACGTGGAATAAGACTTATACAGAATGGTTGCCAAGCCGTAGTGATGATTCCCTTGTTCCGATCGACTGTAAAGGAGAGCAAGTGAATGAAGTGTTAAAATCCGTCTCGAAACTATACGCAGGCACTTCGACGCTTGTGATCTTGGACGACTGTGCAAGTGGCAATGACTTGAAAAATATGACAAGTGAGTTGGTTAGGCTAGGGTTTAGCGCACGACAATACGGCCTAATTGTGATTGCCATCACGCAACAGTTCATTAGCATCGCAAAACCATTTCGTGAACGTTAGTAAGTTGGTGACATTTTATAACACAAACAGCAAAACATGGACTCGTTGATGAAAGGCTACCTTAGGCCTTTCAGTACGAGTGAAAAGGAGCAAATGGAAACGGACTTGAAGCGCTACAAACACGCAAGGTTAGAGATTGAGCTTCGCCATCCTTTTTCACATGGGGTAGTCACTCCACAAAAATAATAGAACATTTCGCTATGATATATGGAGGACGCAGAGAAATTATTCACCAAGGACGCAGACTTGGAAGACAGTGTGAAGCAAGACGTGGACACGCTACGCGAAGAGCTTGTTAAATTAGCTGAAGATGGTGAGATGCGTCGAACGCCAGCCGCAATAAAAAAAGCTAGCGAAAAGACGTTACGCAAATGGTATGCGGAGGTGGAAAAGCAACGAGCAAGGAAGGCAAATGAGTTTCTAACTGACTTGCTGCTTAGCAAGTTTGCCAGTCCACTCGGTGACTTGCAGCCTATCGAAGACAGCGACGTGTTGGAGCAAGAGTTACAACGTGATGCGATTCTGAATCGAGACGTAATGCGTGACGTTGAGGCTATCTCGTCTTATGTGCCGTTGTTGGGCCTAGTGTCTGGTGGTGTGACGGTGGCAAGCCATGTGTATAATAATAAGAAAGAACCTAAGTAATTTCATATAGTATAAATGAGTCTGTTATACGGCTTTGAGAGAGACGCTAATAAGTGTATTACGCCAAACGGTCTTAAGGGTGTGACTACGTCCAGAGACGTCGAAGACATGATTATTAAGCTATGCGTTACACCAATCAACATGAACTTCCAGGAAATAGACACGAGCCTAAGAAGACCAACCTACTTACGCAGTGGGCATCCTAATGGTATCATTTTAATCGACTCACCGCGCAGTTGTCGCATATACGTAGATTTGATCGTGTTTGACGACGATAAGCCGATTAGTGGCATGGAGGTTAACCTATACATTGCAGAGGAGCAAAAATGGTGAGTTTGTCATCTACTAAAGAAGACATAGGCCGGGATGACACAGAGGACAAGAGCAGATGGACACTGCGCAGTACGCGTTGGGGAACTCATTAAGCTCGATGAGGTCATGGCCTTGCAGTACGCCGTAGCACAATGTTTTACAATTGCGATACAGGGATATGTGGCAAAGGGTAATGAGTCAAACGTTATTGGGAGCGTGTATTATCCTTAGGTCACAGCAACCCATATCATTCTTACGTGAGGAGATGGAACTTGTAAGTCAAAGAGTACTGTTTTTGAGTAGCAAATACCAACTGCCTCACAATCCTCAATCGCATCCTCACAAAATGGTCTAACCTGCCCATCGTCGCTCAACGTGCCAACAACACACTGTTTCTTGCTTGAGTACACAAACGAGTGTTTTTGTGGCTCTGGCGTTTCTACCTCTCCTCTGTCAGCCCTCTCAAGTCTTTCTATGAAATGCTCTTTGTTTGTCCCTGTCCTTATCCCACGCTCCCTTTAAATATCACGCAACTCATTCACCTTCATCGAGGAATAGTCAACCGCGTCAAATGTTATCAAGGCATCCGACAAGTCTTGCAGCAATGAATCATCGTCGTCGTCATGAAACACCAATCGGGCTTGACAGAGCACTTGTCGTGGTTGACTATTTTCATCGCTCTGGCTCTCTCCTTCTTCTTCTTCTTCTTCTTCTTCGTCATTGGTGTCTTGGCATTGTGCATTGTCTAGCATACCTACCTAAGTGTTATCACTTTCATCATTATTGGACTCAACTAAAGTGGCAGTCTTGATGTTTCGTTGAGATTCATTACATTTATTGTCAGTTGATGGTAAACACTCGTCGTCATCAGAGTCATCGTCGAATGTTACAATGGTCGCTGTACCAATATCCCGTTGGTGTCTACTTGTGTTTGCAATACGATTAAACTCTTCATTGTAACGCTTATCAATGCCCTTGTTAATGAGTCTTAATTTCTCTTGGTATTTTTGTAGCGCCTCCTCTTGACGTGTCTTTTGCTCACAACGAAATCGTTCATACGTTTTGCGTAGTAATGTAACTTTGCTGTCAATCTCAGTTGATCAGTATTAGCACACAGGTCGACTTAGTTTTTTCTTACCATGACGCGAGGATTACGCGACGAAAATGGGGGATTAACCTATTTGTTCGCAGGAATTACCCGACGAAAGTGGAGATTACCCTACTCGCTAATGACGTCTTAGCTATTAATTATACATGTGGTGAGTGATGTCATTACGACAGAGATAATTTATGCAAGAATGGAGATAATTTGTGATAATCTATGCAGCTGTGAAGGGTTCTGACGGAGTTTTGGGTGAAATTGGTCATGTGACCTAAATGAAGGGCTGTGCTTGGTTTAGACGGTGATAATTAGGCAAATTTAGTGTAGTTGTCTGCCAGGAACATCGTTTCTATACTACAAAAATCACTATATGAAATTCTGTTGCATTAACACTTTAATGATGGATGTAATAGGAAGTATGAATATTAAGTTTTAAAAGATAAAAACATCCCTTTCAAGCATGACGTAATGAGGTTTGATGGAAAGAAGCCGGGGAACGACAACAATCGGAACATGACGGAGGGTAAGAAAAGATCTTTGAAGAAGAAGAATAATAAAGCTAGGGGGCTGGGGCGCTCTTGGATAGTTCCAGGGGGTGGCAAGCCCTTCGGGCTTGAATAATCATGAGTTCAAGAGGGTTAAAAGGCCCTACCGGCGTTATGCATTCTTTTAGTCCCCTTAGAATACCTCAAAGCTAAACTCTTGTAAAAGTAGCACATTTTAAAAATTGTGGTTGG
>JAOBAZ010186095.1:0-10352 GCA_026546875.1 Pteroeides caledonicum | reverse complement strand
ATTATTATTATTATTATTATTATTATTATTAGGTTGACTTGGATGGAAGAGATGTCAAAGTGAAGGGTTTTGAAAATGGTAATTTTGTTGGTCCAACTGTGATGACAAATGTCCAGGTAAAATATACTGGTAGCAGGGATTTCATTAACCCTTCCTGGGTCACAGCTCTACCTTAGACAAGTAAAATGGTATTTTTATTAATGTGCGGTAGTTTTCTGACTACAGTTGAAGTAATATTAGTAGGTAATAGTGCTTTCGTTGTTTCGAGTGAACTTAAACGTTGTTATTCATCGTGATATTTTCCGTCATTGTCGTTTTGATTTCGCGTAAAGGGATTGCCCTAACTGGATATAGTACATTTTATATTCCTCAAGTCAGTAAGTAAGCAAGCGAATGAAAATCATTTCTGTTTACTTTAAATACGGTTAGTTTTGGTTGTAAGAAAGAGGTTTATTTCTCTAGCCTGATATGACATGCTACAAGGAAGAAATTTTTGGACCTGTGCTTTTAACTTTAACTGTTGACAGTTTGGACGAGGTAATATCTTTTAATAATATTTTGTTAAACATCAAATTTCGATCCCGTTTTGGTTAGTCCAATTGGGAAACATTTTCCAACATCACGATCACTATTAATTCCTAATTGTACGAGCAACATCGCATAATTATTTGGTTATTATTAGCATGATAAAGTTGCATCTGCCATATCTTCCACCAGATAATTTCGAGTCAAAGCTCAGTTTTTCCAAACTTTCATCCAATATTTCGTACTTTCTTTAGTATAAAGCATTTTCACATGACGTCACGGCGGCCATGTTGGTGTCCCAAAACAATGAAATAGCGGCCATGTTGGTTTCCTAAATTGATCCTTTGAGAATTCAGCTCTTTTGTTATCGAGAAGTTTTCTATTGTTTTAGCACCTACGCATGGCTGGCGGTCACGTGTGTGAAAAGCACTCTATTTTCGTTCAACGTTTTACTTTTTAGTCCTTGTAGGGTTGTGTCATTTAAATTTAAATACCTTTCCGCCATTTTGTTTATTTTAGAAAAATCATTAATCATACTGTGGTATAATTAATGAAATGACTGTACTCCTATCAGCATCCAGGAATTTTATCATGCTAACAATAACATATTTAAAAGAGTATTGTTAATGAAATTAAATTCTTTCCGTTTGAAAGAATTTGTTGAAGAGATCGAAGATTCTTTACTTTTTAGATCCTGGGTTATTCAAATTATTTCAACCAAAATCAACGCCAAGTGGGCCGTATTGAAATTGTTTTCATATTGTGCGATAAAGACATGATAATTTTTTGCGTTGCCGGTTGCCTATCATATTTTTTAAAATTTTGGACAGAGGACTTTTTATGAGACGACAGTTCGGCCTTAGTCCAAGTCTCGTGTGTTGCAAAAGTCATACCTCGTTAAATTTATAATTTCCTGGATTGTAGGCCGTCGAAATGATTAACGCCAATCCCTATGGCAATGGGACAGCCATCTTTACATCATCCGGGGCTACCGCAAGAAAATTCCAAAATGATGTCCATGTTGGACAGGTAACTAAAAAGCAATCTTGTTTTTAAATCCTAACAGAAGGATACTGTAGCCGTGTTTCTAGTTTCGTTTTGACTTCACAAACCTTTCTGACGTCACAATACACAACTGGCATATTAAATGCTTAAATATTAACTATGAAACACAAAACGAACTAGGCACTATCTAGTTTTTCTCAAGGTGCCTTCTCCAAGTCAGTTATATTCCCACGTCTTTGTTGTCTCTTTAAACATTATTGAGCGCATTTATAATTTTGATATACCAACTGTTTAAACATTTTAAGAAGATTTACAGAAGGGCAAACTATAAAGAAAATATTGTTCTATCTCAAGCCCCAAGCTTTTGTTAATTGCCGTAAGTATTTATGTGGTATATTAGCGTAGGCAAAGTGAGAAGTTGCTAACCTCTACTGGCTAACATCATGTTCATACACGAATAAGTAAACGGTCATAAACTACTAAACAGCTTATTCTGGTCGTAGCATTTCATTAGAACGCGTTTTGAAGTGTGTGTAATGGTGTTAACTGGGTATGAAACGGATGCAAGCATGCCCCCTGTTGTCATTTGTCAAACCGGTTTGTACCCCCCCTTGTTTAAAGTGGCTGTGGCAAACAAATATCTTCACACGAATGTGCCTTGGAGTTTTTGGGCTGCGTTTATCCAATTTAGATGATGTTGTGTTTGATGTGGACTAGTGTATTGCTTTGACCATCTGAATCAATGTGTTCCTGGCGAACAAGACCAGTAAAATAAAAAAGCCAAACGCCCTGTCAATGGTTTAGAGACATCAAGTCGAAAGTTAAGCTCTTTAAAATCCCCAAGTCGGGCGGTTATATATTTATTTTAGATCTGATTTTCTTTTTTTAAAACATCACCTACGACACAATGAAGGAAATAATTCCTTAGAGTATATTAAAGCACAGATGAGATAAATTTTAAATCGCCTTTGCTAATATAACTATGCTGACTTAATCAACAAACGCCATACTGATTTATTGTAGGGACATACATTATATGGAAAATGAAGTCGAGACATTTTCGATAGAAAATTACTATACGTTTACATGGAATTAGGAGGAAGGGTCACGACTTAAACTCGGACTCAGGTAGTTCATTGATTCATTTCTTGCCTTGCGTCGTTACAAATTAGCATCAAACTTGCATGTATGTCTCGTCTATTTTTCCATGTAATTGATAAAGATTAAAACAAGGTACATTTGAAATTGAAAATAACAAGACAATAAGAGATTTGAGTATTACTTTGACTGTTTCTGAAACTTATACTGTACTCGGTTAATTCTAATTAACAATTCGATTATGGGCTCGAGGTTACTAAAACACGATAGTTGATGAGCGCAAATCAACTATCAGTTCTGGAAATCGAGAGCGAATAATGTAATTGTTCTAGTAGAGAGACAAAGGTGCAAAATACTATTTCACAAGATGTTTAATAATGTATTCGTTTTTTTAAAAGGAAACGGGCTACAAAATGCGGTGTGTTGCTACACGCTATCTATCGACGTATAGATCGCAAATAACGTAGCTAGTCAAATTGCTCAAATTTGATTGGCTACGTTACAATTTACAATAGAACCCTTCTACTAATATTAGTTTGTCAATGACTTTGAAATGAAGGCATTTATTCCTGTCTATTGTCGTCTTGGTATTTCTAACTACATCTTGATTTGCATTTCAAGTTTGGTGGCAAAACGGGTCTAGCCTAATGCTAAGAAACTGAAATCGGTTTTTGGCCCACTTCGTTGTCCACCATTCTGGTGCGCATCGAAAACTATGTGACTTTGTTTCTAGCCCCTGTGACCCAACCCTGAATGGAAGTGTCCTTTTATCGCGCTTTCAATTAAGTTTTTCGTGAACACAGCCTTTTGCGTTACGCTCATTATGTCCCTGCGCAAAATTGTCAACATTTAGAAAACGGCCAAAATAACTTTAATCAACCTCTGTTTTTCATCACCACCAAAATAAACACATATCAGCGTTATTAATCCTGTGCAATCCTGTTTAGTCTTGTTCAATCCTGAAATATTTGCTAATACACTTCTAAGGGTCCCGTATGAAAAACAGGGAAATGTTTACATAAAGAATTATTCCTCACACGCTGGCATTTTGTATTAAGTCCACTTGAGTTAGCGTTTTATTTCTGTGTTTCATGCTCAAAACTAATTTCTGTCCTGCAGCACATTTGCAAAGTCTTTTTGTGTTCATGGTTTTCGTTCGGTTTGGCTTGAGAGGCAAATATAGCTGATGCCGGTATATAGGTTTATTCGGAATATATATGTTTATTGGCATCCGTATAATAGACTTTCATAAATCTTTGGTTAGCAATGCAATGAAACTAGCATATAAACCATATGAAAGCTTATGAAAACAGTAAAATGGATATTCAAGTCATTTCATGTCTGCAGCTTTTTAGACGACCTCTTGGAATTAGTTAAGAGGGATTTACCTGACAAGTAAGAACCAGAGTAAATTTGGAATTAAAGCGTTTTTTTGGTGAAGTTTCTTCACTCCGTGTTCACAGCTACGGCTGACATTGCTTCGGCTTTTCACTTCGTTGTACTATACAAATGTTTGGTTAGCCTCTGAGCAAGCTTCACCTGATGTTTGGTGTGTGTGGTCTTTTGTGGGTGTCCATTTCGTGTTTGATTCGGAAAGTCGTTAAAAAACTGCCTGCTGTGTAACATCAAATTGAAGTATTTATTGTTGATTTGAACAAGAACGTGTGAGTATATAATCCTCCTTGGAAAATGCCAGACATTCTTTTCATTGAAAATCCTATTGAAACCTAAAAATATACGTTTTCAATGTTGTTTACTGTATGGGTTTGACTGTTTGACAGGAAAGTACACGAAAAGAGAGTTGGGATTGATTTTCTTACTGATATAAATGTCAATGATACGATTTAAGCCTGCAGGTTCACATGACATGATAGTCATAATGATAAGAAAATAAGCAATGTATCATTCATGTCATCTGGTTAATCAATAGCGAAACTCAGAATTGTAGTAAATAGTAGCGGTAAATTTTGAAAATAATAGCTTTATAGGAAAATAGAAGGGCTTTAGGAAATGTGCACAGGCGAGGGCCCTCTATCAATGTTAGGTCATAAGGCAGCCATAGCATGATCATCGTAGAAAGCTTTTTCTTATTTGTAAAACAATACATTCCTAAAAATATAAATCTATAACTAAACGTTTCTTAACATGATACTTTTGCTCTAGCTTTGTCACTTTTGCCACTTTTGTCTTTTACCACCAGCCCCTGTTGATCCGTGTTTGTACTGAGGTGATCGGCTGGATATCGTTGACTGCGAAGTAGAGCTTTGCTGGGCGGTTTTCTCTTAGTTTCTCAACATGTATTAGATGCAGATAGTGTCAATGTTTTGAACAATCTTACTGACGTAGTTTGACTAACAGTTCTCAGTAGGTTCTTGTATTATAAAATAATCTTGATTAACCTTTCCTGTTTTGAACGCGATTCTGGCTTACATGAGATTATTTTGTTTCTTAAGGAATTGAGTCGAAATTCGTGCCAAAACATCGTCAAAATATTGACTTGCATCTCCACAGTCGATTTGGTGATGGAACGTTATGAAAGTAGAGCTGTAAACCATACAAAAAATAAAGACGCATTCCAAGTTTTTATATCTAAATATGTAGAGCTCGAATGGTTAGACAAATGATTAGACAAATGCTTCAGTAAAAATTTAATTGGTACATCAACGGAAGCCAAAGGCCAATAAATTAAGGGCTTGATATCTCTTCGTATGCAAAAGCTGTACCCAATAATTGTTTTATTATTTTTTCAATGGATGAAAATTGCCACACTTCGCAACATTATTGAGCCGTTTCGCCAACGTCTTTGGTCGTTTCGCCAACGTCTGATCTTTTTTTTTCGCAGATTATTTTTACTTTCTCTACTTTCAAATGTCCTTTCTTCAAAGAGATTTGTGTAGAAAATTTGAAATACACCCTTTCGATGATTACGTCACTTGGCCTGGGAGCCTCGCTCCCATGAAACGTTAGCCAATCGCTTTGTGTCTTTTACTCACGACAGCGAGGTTCCCAGGCAAAAAACCATTCATGACGTAATTATCGAAAGGGTGTATTGGTAGAGAGCTATCGCTGATCATGCGCACACTCCTGTTTTCAACCTGAAAATCTTTTCAGCACTATCCTCTTTTCGTTCTTCTAATTTTACTTCCATATATTTGCCAGGTCGGAGTGAACGTCCCCATACCAGTTGCCCTGCCAATGTTTTCGTTTACTGGATCGAGGGGTTCATTCCGTGGTTCTTCACATTTCTATGGAAAAGAGGTGAGTTATTCTGGTAGAACGAGGGAAACAGATTCTTTTCTGTTGATCTGCATCAATATTTGGGGATTTCGTATGAATGTATTACATAACAGGCATCAAAAAGTTTCTCATGTAGAACCACCCAGGATTGGATTAGCCAGCCCGAGACGTTTAGTGCGGAATGTTTTCACTCTAGAATGAAGCTAGTGAAGCCCTAATAAACTGTCCCGATGGCCAAGTGTCTTAAAATCTTTACGCATGCGTGTTCCTCAAGAGGATCGTCTGATCAAATTACGAGCTCAAACGCTATATATCTGACTATGAAACAAGCTTGTACTTAGAAGTCTCTCGATAGATTATCGTAAGACGTCGTCGTGTATAGATCGGGGTAGCTCGCTGTAGTCACGCTGCTTTACTCATTTAGCCACGGGAACTGCGGATGAGTTTTCATCTATTTTGTGGCCACAGGATATTTTAGTCTGATGACATCAATTTATGGGAAGGCAAGTGTATAGTTGCGATGCTGTTTTATAATCATTCTTATAGAATTGTATGAAAAAGAAAATATTACATGATTTTCCAACACAATTCTTGGAAAATACAAAAAAAAAACGTTTTGACCGAAGCAAGATTTGAAATTACGTCTTCGGGATTCTGGTATATTTGTTTGTTTTTAATTAGCGTTCGTTAATCGTCCCAGAATACTATATAGTTATTTCAACATCCGTGAATACCCTTGTTGACGGTTGAATTCAAGCTGGCTAGGCCAGTTTTGTTCTAGTTGGCCACCGTAGTCCTTTTCAAGCTGGTTTAAATCTCTGATGGACCTTTCCACTTTTTTCCAGGGTATAGCATTTTACACGCAGGCCAAAACGATCACAAGTTTATGGAAAGAAGACGTGAGCACTGTACAAAAAACAGCCACAGTTATGCCGACTATGCGTTAACTGTCGATCGTGGCAACATGTCATTTCATTTTTTTAAATAATTTAATAATATACAATAAATATTTTCAGCGACTTATGTAGAATACCAGATTCGCTGGTACAACAAAACTGTTGTTGGAAATTTCTGTGTACTGCATGGTGTAAAGCCGTTGGTCAAATACATATAATACCCAACTGGGAAGATATAGCTATGTTATTTTGAATTGATTTCAATGCAATGTTTTTTGTTTTGGTAATTGCATGCATATATGTAATTTAAACATTTATGTTTGTACACATTTCTCGGATGGCAAAACGGACACCGGGCGAAAGCTCAGTAAATATTACTTTTCACATGGTGTATCCATCAAATATTTATGCATAATTGTATACATGTCGCTCTACCACAGTCGCTCGCTTTACTTTTGAAGATCATATACATTCAAACTTATATCACATTAACATTTACAATTGTGAATGTGGGTAAATTATAAAATAAATTACTTATCAAACGAACAAATCCAAATAGCCATGTTTTTCAACTATTGTTCTCGCTATGTTCAAATACTTCTGTCGAAGCACTGCTTCCATTAACATCCCTTAATAAAACCTGTATCATCCTGTCTGATCCGCTCGTACTAAAAAGCAAAACAACCTTGCCAGTATTAGTAACAGGAAAATACCAACAGAAAAATCGTTTTGACCAGCTTACACAGAGTATAAACGATATAATTCGCTCCCCAGCGTTAACAAAAGACGTCGACAAATCATGGTGATGACTGAGCCGGGAATATTTCAGACCATGGAAACCAACTATCCAATACTTCATGTAATATTTTGGATAGTTGTGATAGAAATACTAAACAGTTTGATGTAAAAGAGCTTGTACGAATATGTTCTATATTTTTCTTGTCACTTGTTTATAGATTATAATAATGTACAATGAACATTTTTCACGTGCTCTTTTGTGCACAGAATTTGCTGTTTAATTTCAAGAATTTTCCAGTGTTCATAGAAGACGAACGACTTACGCATCGAATATTGTGGAACGTTCTCGGTTTTTTGCGGTAGGTACTAAAACTACACCTCGTCGAAGATGAAAGAGTTGGCCTTGTCATTTAGTTGCTGAGAATGTATGTGTTGACCTTGGTGTATCAAAAAAATTAATAAATGCGCGATATGTTATTGGAGGAAAACCAGTCTTCTCGACCACTTCATTGTCCAGTCTTCCTGTCTAATTCTTTGTCTTTTAAGAGTGTGACTGCAAACTGAGCATCAAACAATGTCATTGAGGTTTTCGTCGGCGGAAATAGGAAGCAATTAACATTATCATATTTCCTGTTATGATTTTCCAAACGACCATCTGTCTATACTTGTAGCAACGCGCCCAACTTGTATATTTTTATTAACTTTTCAAAAACCTAGTTTTGCATAAATATATTTACACATGCAGCCAATTTAGCTAGATTGTAGACTAACCATTCCATTTTCACACCTTAGCTTACACGGACTAATTTTTTATATTATATAACCTTGTCTATTTACCCAAACCAGTATGGCGTCATACGTTGTAATTTCGACAATGCTAAAAAAATGTTCTTTTGCTTTTATCTAGTTAAACTTTACGTCTTGGCTGTTTCAAGGTGACTCTTGTATTTGTTTATGTGTATAAATGGGAATTCAAATTCTATAATGTGTTCTATAATGTGTATATAATAAAACAGTTATTCTGCTCACAGTACTCGTCGAATATATCTGATAGCCAACTCGGCGCTACGGGTCTCGTTGGCTGTCAGCTCATACCCCACTCGTTTTCCCAGAATAACTGTTAAATATACCTTCGCTGGTTAAAACTAATAATTAGTTAATAGCGTGAGAAAACGTCAACATAAATATGGAACTGACTCTCATGAAGAGAAGGCAATACTTAGAGATGAGTAGACTTTTTAATAATTTAACCTAACCAATAATCCATAACTGGAATTATTAGGAGATAACAGAAAAATCACTAGTATATAACCTCTGTAGTTAATAGCATTTATTTAAACCTATTCAATTACACCTAAGCTACGACGCTAATTTTGATAAAATATGTTTTCCGTTTATGATATGAAGGAGAACTGGTTGGGTTTGTAGCAACATTAGTGTCCCACCTTGATAAATATATCATCTTTTCTAAAGCAATTGTGTTATATAAGAACTATAAGCAACTTTTAAATTTATCAAAAGCTATTTCCCATTTGTTTTTTTTTACCCCAGAGACGCCTATTCATGCTTGAAGCAGCTTATACTTCAATGCCCAAGACTTCCCTTCACGAGGAAAATCGGTATTAGAGTAAAATATAGTACAGTTTTGTATGTCGCAGCCGAGGGTTTTTGTAAACTGGTGACAAGAGATGCGGGTAGCTATAGTTTTGTTAACTCAATACCCAAGACGAGTAAGATTGGCTAGTGTTAGAAATGCTTGTGCTTATAGGGGTTATAGGAGGCAAATACTTCTTTGCCTTTGGGGGAAAATATAATTCAACAGTTTCACTTGAAGCTTATTTTTCCTCTTGCAGAAATAAGAGCTGATAGTCGGGGTCTGTAGTAAACATTTTTAAAAACTAGTTCACATGCTTTATTCGTTATCCATATAGATTTGCTGAAAGCACCGAACAATTTTGTAAAATGAGGACTCGATTTTGTTGGAGGCAGAGGGTCGCTACTTGCCAACTTAGCCCTTAATTACACCTCTGAGCAAAACCTCAGTTGTGGTTAATAGGACGCATTACCCATTCAAAGTTAAGAGACGTGCACAGAGATAGACCAACACACAATAACCTGGACTCCATTTGGAGCGGAAAATCTAGCGTTAATAAATCTAGTGTCAGTGAAAGTTGGTCGTATTGCTCATTTAGTTGGTTAATAACCCGTTTTCCTTACAATATAAATATACTGTACAGTACCTGTTTTGGCCAATAATATTTTTCTAAAATATGACCATAACTATTGAAAATAATTCTAATTTCATTTTGGAATGATGCCCGGTAGTACAACAGATCGGAACAGGAAATCAGCGTTGAAATCCACAGGATTATCCAGATAGTCCGTAACAGATCTTTAAGAAAATCTTGGGGAACAACTTTCCACGACCGATCTAATTCGCTATGAAATCACTGTTTTCCGTATTTTTTCGGTTTGCAATAGTCAACCGTTCTTTTTTGGGTTTTTTTTTGGCAATAGTCAACCGGTTTTGGATAAGCTTGACAAACTATTCATATTGCCATGTAACGTGTGGACAATCATCAGAGGCCCAACAAATATTTATAGGGCGTTGTCAGATGAGTATTTGCAGACACGAAGTAGACATACTTGTATTTGGAAAGATACTTCTTTGCCAACTAGTCTGATTTCGATCATCGTTAATAAATATCGTAAGAATGTAAATCAATAATTTCGCTCTAAATTTATTTTGCCCTGTCGAGAAATAGTATGTAGTGTTTAGTACCATGCACGATAGGTAGAGCGTATTTATATGTATATACCACAAGTAGTTATCATTAGTATATATACATCAAG
>JAOBAZ010185984.1:0-10358 GCA_026546875.1 Pteroeides caledonicum | reverse complement strand
CCTTCGGACTCGTGCAATTTTGATAGTCTTTGAAAAACTCACTCGTGCATGTTTTTTCCAAATTGCACTCGAATCCACGCTATTACCTATATAAACATGCGTGCGATTTTTCATTAATTCTCCTCGAACCGTGTAATTTCCTTTACTACTTTACTTGAGTTGGGATGCTTATAGAGTATCGAGGTAGTTGTTAACAAACAAGTTAAAATAAGCGATAAGGACATGGCCTACTACTAATGCAGAAGCCTTAATTTTTTGCGGGAAGTACAGTAAGCTACGAATAAACTAAAATAATTAATATTTTGTAGGCGACAAGGCATACAGAATTGTCGGTGGGAATTTAGCCAATCCCATTCGATATTGTATCCGCATTGTATAATAAATCATGTTAGTTGTAATTGTTGTTTCAACTTTAGGAATTGTTGTTTGAAAGCTTTGTATTATATGTATTGTGTGAAAACAGAAAACGAGACTGTATCTGTCCAAACGCTACATCTTCAATTTACAATAAACTATTTTATAATTAAACAACCACATAGTTCGACTAATTTCCAATCCTGAAATAGCAGTGCCATGATGTATCTAAATAATATAGAACATAGTAGGTACACTCACCCTTGCATATGAATCCAGTAATTCCGATAAAGAATCCCATTTCTACGTACGCTTTAATCTCTTCTTTCGTTCCCGTGAAACAATGCATAATAACTGGTGGTAAATGATGTCGGTGTCGGTTGATTACTTCCATAAACTTCGTATGAGCTTCTCTTTCGTGTGCAAGGAGAGTTTTCTTGTATTTACACGCTACTAAGAGCTAAAAAGATAGTAAACAATTGTTCTAAGATAATACACTTTTGAAGCATTTCGACGAATCAATCGTAAACAACTCCCCGTTTTTCTTTTACCCAAATGAATGCACTATTTATCACTTATTTGCCCAGACCTTAGGGAAACAGCGTGCTCGTTTGCCGAGACTAAGGTGCATAATTATCAGAGTATTTTTTAATACTCTTTCGTACTTTTGAAAGTCAGTTTTCCTGACATTTTTCAATTTATTTGTTTGTAACATGGGCAAATTGACTGAACGCCTTTGGCCGGTGAATATAACGTTTCATGATTCAATTTTTAGCCACTGAGAAGCCTACCATCTTATATTCATCTCCCAAAAAGTACAGTACTATTTAACAACTAATCGCCGAAGGCGAAGTGACAAGCTCATAGTCGCCGAGGCACGAAGCGCCCAGGGGACTATGAGTTTGTAATCACTGAGCCTGAGACAACTAATTGTTTTAGTATAAATGCCCAGGTGCTCACCAGTAACATTATTAGATTTATTTTAATTATTAAAATGACATTGAAACCAAGCCCTCTGCAGCAAGGCTCGAGGACTTTTCGTACTCAAATCAGCAAGCTCACCTCGCTCGTACAGTTTCTTGAAGATGTCGCCTGTAAAAGAGCTTTGTAAACCGTGGTTGCTATCTTTCCCTCTCTGACAAGATGCTTAAGGTATGAACTTAACGTTTTATTCGCTTTGCTGAACAAGGTTTGGTCAGATATGGAATATCTTTTGTTATAAGGCGCTGCCTTCAAATGGCGGTCAATTACCGCTCGTATCTACATGTACAACAAACTTGTCTTCTGTAGAAGCCGTCGTCTTGATTTCTAGCCGAGACTTAAATTTATAGAACTTGGGCAAACTTTATATCGTATTATTGTTTGTTTACATTGGCGCTTTGGCAGCAAATCGCTACGTGTATTTTGGCAGTGTTTCCACAAAAAAATACGTAAAATCAGAGATTTGTTTTGCCTTGAAATATTTTCATGCCATATTTTGTAGCTTGTTTGGTTTTTCCTGGAATACTGTTTTCTCTAATTTGTTTAATTTCGTCCTCTGAAACAACTGCAAAACGAGTAGCCATTTTTCAAAAATTAAATAACCTAATTGCCACTGGATATTCAATGACTTTTACACCAGAGACAGTGAATTTCAGCCAATCAGATTACACGAAACGTTGTAGACACCTGGAAATTTATTCTAAAGCATCAGGACTAAATCCTTTTGTCGCATGCGCAAGAGAAAAAAACAGCTGCCCACATGTACGCTTAGCGTACATGTGGGCAGCTGTAAAATCAACAGTTACTATGTAATTTATGTTAATTAAAAACACGAAACATTTTGAAAAACGCGAATAGTCACCAGCGATCTTTGTGGGCAGCTGCGCGCATGCGCAGCTACCCACAAAAATCGCAAAAAAAGGTAAGAACCTGTGCTTAATCGGCTGAGGTACGTATGCCTAAATATGCCAATTTCCGAAACACTCTGGTGATTGCAGATGTTTCCATAACGAATGTTATAAAAAAGTTTGAGGGCTGCGCAGGCAGTATAAAATACAAAATCAAACAGCGAAAAGTTAACTTAAAAAGGTAAACTGTCAGATGTGTGAATAAGTTTTGCTGACGTTTCGAGCGAAGGCCTTCATCAGTTTGCTTACTGTATATCAGGGCCCTTCTCTCGAAACGTCAGCAAAACTTTTTCACACATTTAGCAGATTACCACCTTTTCACTGTTTCCATAACAAGGCTTTGTACTAAACTACAATTCCACACAAGAAGTTCAGCATATAACCCAGTCATGAAGCATTGCCCAGAGTTACCAGAGCCTAATTTGGAAACAAAAAGAAAGTTCTCGGTTTGGAGAACACTTCGCCTTAATACTTACTTGTTTTTCAAAAACAGATTCTTGTGTTTCTGGTGGTGAGTAATTTCTATTGTAATCTAGACCAACTTCCCCAACTGCGACTACTTCAGGTAACTGGACAAGTTCTTCCAAATTCTAAAGTAAATTTCGAAAGTAAAATTACATGAAATTATACTGCAGACTAGTACACCCATGATGGGGAATTTTCCTTGTTGGATATCTTAACAAATCTTACCTCAATAGTAAATAAATTAACTTTTGTGTTTACTTAAACGATAGAGAAGGTACTGGATAACAAAGTATAACTCCTTTATGCAATATGTGAAATAAAACAGACTGTTTCAAAATATATTTAATATATACAGTAATTATATAAAATACCGGTTAATTATTTCATAAGCAAAGCAATTTCTTTGTTTCTTTTTTAACTTTCAACTTTCTATATTGGTGAGGAAAGAAGTATTCTTCTTTCACCAAAGTGAAGAAGGACTTCTTTATATGTAACATTATACAAACACTACCTGAAGGTAACTTGGAAATTTGAGCTAAATACATCCGTATTGCCTCAAATAACCGCCCCGTACAAATTACTATTAAGTATAAGTATAAGTACTATTAAGCGCCCCCCACGGCTTTCGTTTTCCGCATACAACTTCTCTACAATTCTTAGGTGTACTGTTACTGCAATTCACCGTAATACATTAACAAGGAAACGCGTTAGGTTTTATGTCCCGTATAGTCGCTCGCATTTTTCTCCTCGAAAATACTTTTGCATTTTAGAAAAAAAAGTTCTGTAGAGCAGAAATGCGCCCGCTATTTTTCGTTTTGTAAAAAATCATTTGGCTTATTTTAAGCAGATTTTATACAGGAAACCTTTGACTCCTTTCAGCTCATATTTTATGACACAGTTGGGTAAAACAGACTTGTGTTTGTATATTAGCAATTGCAATTGCTAATTTTATAATATTATTACTAAAATGCACTTTCCAAATGTACGCCCTAAATAAGTCTCATCAAGAATGTGAACGCAAAATTGTAAAAGATGCACGTGTAAATACAAATAGAATGCAAAGTGTAACTAATGTATAAGTGAAGTAGTTAACTCAATGTTGTTTATAGCATTTTGTTGGGCAAATATGGTTACTGCAAATCATGAACACATCCCTAGTATATACAGTGTAATGTAAATAGTATGGTAGATATTGTCACAAGAACACAAACTAATTTAGGCAAAATCAGTCAATAGCAACAATTCCATGTATTAAAGGCCAAGGTGATCTCTGTAATGAACCAATGAATGTGGCAACGTAACTCAGAGGTTTGCAAATATCAACTAAACACGTCTAAATAAAGTGAAAGAAACATCCATATGCCTTGAACTTAACTGTATCCTTCATTTGCAATTTACTTTAAAAGTTGAGCTTCTAAATTCATGGAGGCGCCATCTTGGTTTTTCATGACGCAAAATGGTTTCTTGGCTAATTAATAGCCGTCAATTTATTTGCTATATAGTTGGTAAAGTACAGTATGACCGTAGCACTTGTCATTGATGAGCCATCAATTAGTAAGTCTTGGGATGATGGAAATGGTAAAATTAATGGACGAAAACAATTGAGGAATAACAACTAAACAAACTAAATTATACACCAACTAAATTATTAAATTGGCACACGTTTAAATGAGAACCAAAAAAATCATCTCAAAAATGAAAACTCAGCTTTGTCGGAGCACACGTGTGGGAGCAACCACACCATAACGTGCGAAAATTCAACAATTATCACCAATCAGCGGTACCATCAAAGGCAGTGTTTACAAGCTTGTTAAACTGGGACGACGGTGGGTTATTACCCAAAGACTATTTACACTTAGTAAATTAATGATGACGTTAACTACATGTAAACTAAGTACATGTAGCTGTATAAAAGGAAACTCGTCACGACCACAGTTCACCTTGATGGGGACACTGGGCAGGAGAGTTGAAACGTTGGGTCGTGAATAGTAACTTTCTAAGTTACATTCTATAAATCGTGAAATTAAAGTCGTGTTACAAATTTCGAACTAAATTACGTCAGCCAATATCAAGATGGTGGCCTCCACGGATTCACGGACCTAACTTTAAAAGTAAATTACAAATGAAGGACAAAGATAAGAGAAAATTAATGAATGCATATAAAATTCACTCCATTTAGACGAACAGTATTTAGTTAATACTTGTTTTTTATGTCTTTATGTCAAATTCGTTACTATAGCAGACGGGGATTTTTCACCTCACGCCCATGTTTCTAAATACCAAATTTAGTGCAATTAACATCATGTTTTACAAAGGAAAATAAATCCATGCTAATCACTGAACACACTTCTCTATGATTCAGCAATAAAAACAATTGCCAAAAAAACCAAGAGTTCAGAGCAAAGATACCAACTACATTTCTTTTTTGACAGATGTTTAAACCATATTACAATACATGTAACTGCAGTAAGAATCCTACTAAATTATTTACCATCGACTTTGGTTATCGGTGAATATCTACCTTGTCACGTCATAGCAAGGAAATATTCACTGATATTCACCCAGTTTTTACTAAAACGTTATAACGTTGTACCTGTAAAGAAGAATCATTCCATTCTTTTTTGGCCCAATGAGGATGAACGCCAACAGAAGCATATAAAAAACCAGGTCTTGTTTTACTCAGTGACACAGCAACACGGCTTTTTTTCAGGGTATTGCCAGTAACGACCATTTTAAATATTCCAGCACTCAATGCTCTTGCAATCACATAATCAGTGTCGTTGGAAAATCTACAGTAAATAATCCTTCTAGTTAAATTAGTTATTTCCGAGGGTATAGATAATTAGATGGACCCAGTCATCAATATTACAACAATGAAGTGCAGTAATTTTTTTTATCTGCGATTTGAAATTTACAAAATCGAGTTCGTATGGGAGAAATGTTGTAAATCGTCCTGCTATCTCAAAATACCGAATACCTTGCAAACACAAAGCTGAAAAGAATTGTAAAGAATTAAAAAAAATGTTGCTTTGTGCATTATGCGGGATAATTAAATAAATTTAGTCTATAGAATACTAATATACATGCATATGCATACATGTAACAATCCTTCGGGCTTAGCAATGTAATTTGCAATGAAATTTGAAACTTTGCAGCAAACATCCAAACATCCGTCGGTAAAAAAAAGACAACCCTGAAAGTGTCTAACTACACGTTCATGTTATCCCAAGGCACACTTCAGTTAAAACTGGGTTATAATAGCCAGAAAAACTTGCGTGCCTTTGAATGAAGTATTGAATGTAATTAGAATCTTGACCAAATTTGAGCGTCTAAACCACTGACCTCATAGTACAGTGGATAAAGCTTCCTCACCTACAGTATCAAAACTGAACCTAGAGTTAATGAACTTCCGGGAAGCAAATTCACAAGGATCGACACATCACGCGAGCCCCATGAAGGTTCTTTTTTTGTAACCATGTATTTTAATGGTTAAAGCTCCAGTTTTTATTAGGTTCTATAGATCAACTTTAGTGCTGTGAACTGATAAGCACGCCGATGAAGTTGTCTCTTCCCTCTTTTTGTCCCCGGAAGTTCATTAACTCTGGCTTCACTTTTGATAGGTGGGGAAGCTCTATCCAGTGTACTATGAGATGCGTGGTCTAAACATATATTTAGTCAATTATTTAGATATAGGCGTTTAAAGAGCAATATCCAAGCATCAGGGGAAAACACTGCGAGAACGGTGTGACGTCATTGTTGACATTCCGAGTTTTGTCATGGCGAAATTTTTACAGATTTATGTTGTTTATACTTAGCTTGTTTCTACGATGCATAACAATTCATCCCAAGGAGTCGAGTAAGACATTGTGAATAATGTAGCAAATGTTATTTTGGAATTTATCAATGTGTTAATAGCACAAACAACGTCACAACGAATAGTTTACGGTAATTTTCGATTTCTATTCGTTATAAAAAGTATGAACTATATATCCGCATAAAATGCACAACAACGGTTACTCCGGATAGAATAAATATTTTTATTATTCAACGTTTCGATTTATTTAGTCTTCATTCCTGATGATGACTAAATGAATTGAAACGTTGAATAATAAAAATGCTTACTTTATTCGGAGTTACCGTTGTTGTCTATTTTATGAAAATGAAGTGGTTCCCGCAATTAAAACTTGGTGGGCAATTGTTCTCAATGTATATTTTATGAGTATGACGACAGCAAATTTTCGATTTTTGACATTCAGATGTGTTATTATTGGTGTACATGTACATGAACGTTCATGTCAAAAAATGTTAATTTTTAGGTGACAAACTTACACTGGATTGGTTAAGTTAACCACGTCGATAGCATGAAGTAACTCTTTTGGTGGCACAACCAATGGTTTAAGAAATTGAGAGTGATAATCATAACTTTCATTTTTATATCTAAAATTATTGCGTCTTGGGTTGCCATTAATTCGACCACGGGCATACAACCTTTGTCCATTTTGACCACTTGTTGAAGGGCCTTTCGTTTCTTTAGGTTTAGCAGCTTCAACTTTTATTTTCTGATTTTTAAGTTCAGTTCCATCAAATCCAATTACATGATCCCCAAATGGTTCAGGGACAAACAAAAATGCAAATCCTTTTCCATTTAGTAAGTCGATTTTGACAGAACTTTTTAGGAATGGCGTTGATTCTAGTGCAAAATGGCGCGTAATATCTTCTTTGGTCACAGAAGGGGCTAAATTACCTTGAAAAAAAAAACGCTTTATGATTTAGTAATGCACTTATCCATTTAAAACTTCTCTTGAGTCAGGAGTGGGCGATGAATGACATGGGTCAGCCATTTGCCTGGTTTACAGTACATCCAAATGGAAGCATTCAGGCTCTTTACATTTCTATTACTATTGTAATGGCCTTTGGAAGCACCACAATAGTAATAGTAACCTATCTTCCATATCAAAAAGATATTTCTCACAAATATTTATTTATGCAACAAACCAGAGCAAAAGAAGTGATAACTAAGAGGGTGACCTATTAGAACCAATGATAAGCCAGGAGATGCTGTGATTTACATTCATCAAGTTAAACATACATATATTCAATGCATTTTTCAACACTTCTCTGAGAAAAATTATGTCTAAGAAAACATGAAAGGAAACTGACTGTTGAACTACACACATTTCAAGCAGGAAACTTTCACAGTCTTTACACTGGAGTCTGAAGTACAGCACTGAGAAAATTACTAAAACTTCTCTCTTGCAACCTTTAGTATTTATCTTTCAGTTTATAAGTAACATTAACTGACTATTTTTTATTTCATACAGAAGCAAAAAAAAATTTCCAAAAAATTAAACATTTTACATTTAACAATTAAAAATTTAAAAATTAAACATGAAATAAAAACTACAACGCATTCTGTACTAACTTAACCCATGCACAACTTGGCTTTAGGTTTTGTTGATCTCGAAAGGGACAAAAGTTGAGCAAACAAGAAGCGGTCGCCATGAAAGATGTATATCACTTTCCGTATGGCGTTTAGAGTTTTGAATTTTGCTTTGAATACTTTACCGTCTTTTTGCGACCTTCTTTCGAGGTTGAAGAGTTACATGTACTGAGAGGTTTAGATTTTTTTCTTATTTCTTTGGAAACATGTTGGCAAAATTTTGTTTCTAGAAGCCAAACATGTACGAAAAAAAGATCGATGAAGAAACTCGAACAAGTTTCAAGCACCTTCTCGCGGTGCTTGTTTCTTGGAGAAGAATGTCTTCTCTCATTTGAGCGTTGTTTAAACAGAAAATCGTTACGGCACTGGCTTAGGAGAGATTTTCATCAACTAACTTGTATTTTACATTGATTTTATTGTTCCAATACCTTACTTCACAAAATAAATATCTATTTGACCAATCGTTTGTTGTGTGTGATGGCATGCTGTTCAAAATTTAATTATGATCATGTTATTTCTTTCACAAATTACGATGGCAAAGAGTTTACTGTTACTCAATTTGACTTGAAATATTAAAAGTTTTATGTTTGCAAAAGTATTTAACAGTAAACAAAAGGTTCATAATAACATAGGTTAATACTGCACATGCATGTTTTGATTTCATTCGGATTTTTCTTACTAATTTTATACCTTGATCCAGAACGCCCCGCTTTACCAAGTTTTAATTATGCGAATCTCCCACGGCGACCGGGTTAATACATGCAACTGCACACTATTGCATGCCACGTTGACCAAGGTCTGCTAACACCTAGGAATACCTGTGGTCATACTCAATTACAGGAATGATTGTTGTGTTACATTTTTATGTTTTGTATTAATTTTACAATTTATATACTGGAGATACAAAAATTGTAGTTTTTAGCATTTAATCCATTGATGGTGACAATGGCCATAACAGGTCAGTTAACAGATTTTACTGTGTGCCGTAATGCCAGATTATTTTGTCAAATCTAAGAAATTCCTCTCTGCACTGATAATGGGTAAAATTTGATCTTGTTTTTTTAAAAACAAGATCAAAGTGGTTTTATATAAGGGAATGACCTACTGTAACTAGTGAAAAATTTTAAGCAATGTGTAAATAGCTCAAAATATAAAACCAAGGAGAAAATCAGGGTTCGAAATAACAATTTGCAATTCTTGATTCGCAAGTCAAATTGTGAATTTCACAATCAGAATTTTAAAAAAATTGATGAAAATCACAACCAATGTTTACAATATAATTAAATGGCTATGGCTTACTTATCCAGTTATCCTTTAGTAAGAGCTAGGTGATATATTTTTCTGTTCATGTATATGTCAGAGCCAAAAATTCCTAAATACTTGTTGCTTCAAGCTTCGCCAATCGCCATCTTTTCACAATAGCAACAAGTTTGGGAGACAAATTTAATGGGTAATATTCATAGTAATATTATTCAACCTCATTCCCAGACCCCCTGATGCTCCAGATTTAATGATCTCTGTAATCGATTTAACAAAATTAAATCATGGTTAAGAAGTGTGAAAACAATTGCTTGGTTTTTATATTGTATATTTGTTTCATTTCCATTGGGTTTTTAATCACACAGGTATTTACTATTACACCCTTTTCCAGTTAAATCATAGGAAGCCCAAACAAACACTTTGAAGTTAATAAAAGCTGTAAATGCTTAAAAATATGTTTTAGAACAAATTAAAGTGTGTAGTTTCCTATAAAGTTACTGTTAAAATCATTTATATAGCGTGATCCAGTCGCACTGGGATTTGACTATCGGTAATACTGATGTATCGTACTAAGTTATTGGGAAGGGTGGAAACTATTGTCATTATAGACACATACTGACAAATTTAAAACACAAATTATTATGGTAAAATGGCACGTTAACTGATAAATATCTGTGGTAGGTTCCAGTTCAATATTCAAACTATATTACTACAACAAAATTACTGTGGAATGCAAAAAAAGGTGCTGAAAAAATGCAAAAACCTTTCATAAATTTGGCAAAATTTTTGTAAATAGATGTGGGATTAAACTACCTACCCAAAATGGCCATAACACGACAATCTGATTGATCGAGAAAAGTAAACAAACTCTCTCTTTTTTCGGATTCCACAGTAATTTTGTTGTAGTAATGTAGTTTGAATATTCAACTTGAACCTACCGCAGATATTTA
>JAOBAZ010185873.1:0-10361 GCA_026546875.1 Pteroeides caledonicum | reverse complement strand
TATTTATATCTATATATCTATATCTATATATCTATATCCAAATTTACATTTATATCCATATTTATATCTATATCTACATCCATATCCATATCCATATCCATATCCATATCCATACCCATATCCTTATCCATATCCATATCCATATCCATATCCATATCCCTGTCCATATCCATATCCATATCCATGTCCATGTCCATGTCCATGTCCATGACCCTATATCTATGTCTATATATCTATATCCCTATATCTATATCTATGTCTATATATCTATGTCTATATATCTGTCTATATTTCTGTCTACATATCTATATACCTACATACCTATACACTTACATACCTATATACCTACATACCTATATACCTACATACCTTCACCTACATACCTCTACCTACATATTTTTACCTATATACCTCCACCTACATACCTTTACCGACATACCTCTACCTACCTGCCTATATAACTACCCCTGCCCCTACCCATACCACTACATCTATACATCTATAGCACTGATCTCTATATTAACTGGATTAGCTATACCTAACTAAATGCTATATGTAGCGTGACCTCACTGGCCGCCATGTTGCCTTCAACACAAAATTCCTAATATTTTGTAAACAATATTCTTCAATATGTGAAAAATTGTCCTGAAGGTTACAGTTATCATAAATGTTTGCTTTTAGTCTGAAAGTCACTGTATTGGAAACGACAAAAAGGAAATTGAACAAAACAAAATTTCTCTTGCGTGCTTAAATATGGCGGCCAGCAAAAATTTCAGTAGATTTTTCTGCTCGTGTAAATAGTTTCCGGACTTAAATATCTCATAAAATATTCAAAATGTCACGTTCTTTGTTGAAACTAATCTTTCATTAGGTCAACAACTTCTGGAAGCACAAACCAAACAAAAATATATCTCCTTTCTGGTGTACATATATGGCCGCCAGTGGGGTCACCAACTCAGTTCAGTGTATCCAGTTATAATAAGGATCAGTGATCTATACATCTATACTTCTATACATCTATAAAGCTATACATCTATTAATCTATACATCTATACATCTATACATCTATACTTTTATACATCTGTACACTTATCCATCTATACATCTATACTATGCATCTATACATCTATACAGCTATACAGTTATATAGCTATACATTTATACATCTTTAACAATTAGTCGCCGAAGGCTCAGTGATTAGAACTCATAGTCACCGAGACGCGAAGCGCCGATGTAACTATGAGCTTGTAATCACTGAGCCCGAGGAAACTAATTGTTTTAATATAAATTTTCAGGTGAAAATTACAAATATGAAGCCGTAATTAATTTACAGACTCATCGTCAGAGACATGTAAATTCGTTTCACTATTTGTCTAACAGTGTTATTGAGACAACGAAAATTCGTTGCCTCGAGCGACAATCGAACTCACACATTCGGGTTTCTAGACCGCTCGATTCTCGCTCAAGGCAACGATTTTTCGTTGTCTCACTAACAGTGTTAAACAAATATTGAAAAATATTTACACGAAACCGTAAATTGTAAGTTTATTCGACTTTACATTCTTGTTCACACCAGAGATTACATGGCACAAACTTGATTTTTCGCAAACGACAAAGCCATGTTTTTGTAGAATAAAAACACCTTACAGGTTAAAATGTTTACTTTAAAGCTCCTTAATGAGGTCGTCTTCATGATTTTTGTTTTGATTTCTGCTTCAATACAAGCTATCCTGGTTAAATTTCCCGTTTTTTTTCGTTCATGCTAGCTATGCTCTAAAAACGCCGCCATCTTGAAAATGTTATAGTCACCTTGCAACCAGTGACTATTGCCTCAGAGTGGGCCGGTGTCAACGAATCAGATGGGGAAAAATTTTATATTCACCGGAAAATTTATACTAAAAAAGTGTAGATGTATAAATGTATAAATGTGTAGATGTATAGTAGATGCATAGATTCATAGATTCATATACGTATAGACGCATAGAGGCATAGACGCATAGATGCATAGATGCCTAATAGATGCATAGATGTATAGATGTATAGATGCATAGATACAATACAATACAATACAATACAATAGAATACAATACAATACAATACAATACAATACAATACAATACAAATACAACATAAATTGATAGCATACAACAAACTTCACTACAGTAAATTATGATTCAATATAATAATAATACTTGGGGTAGCCAAACAGTTAAAACACAATTAATGTGGATCATTTTAACATGTAATTCCCAAACATATATCCAGAAACATCAATTAATAAAACTGTTCAAACTTCAACAATTTAAACACACAGTTTACCAAATTCTTTGGCCTTTTGCAGAAATGAATTTTTGGAGCTTTCCTACTGGTTAGTAAAGCAATCTGATATTAAAATAGAAGTTAATTCAATATAATAAATAAATGCTTTGTTTACACTTTGACCTGTAAAAGTTATAAGATATATCTAACAACTTTCTGGTTTGTTAGGGGCGCACCATTTGATTTTTGAGGCGGGGGTGGAAGATTTACATCGAGCAAGATTTTTTTTCTATCGAAGCGAACAAACCAGTTATTTTTTTCCCCAACATATGCAGGGCAAGATATTTTTTTTCATAACAAATCTGATTGTAGGTTATTTTTTTACACTTGCCATGAAATCTTTATAAATACCTCGTCAAAATACTACATATATGCAATGTGATGGGTTTCTGTGATGTTGGCCAGGTAGGAAGGGCTGTAGGCCTCCACCGAGGTGGTTCTTTTCGATTAGATCATCATAATACAGTAGGGATGTGCCGGATACCACTTTGCCAGATACCGGATTTAAACGGATACTTCCTGACCGGATCATACCGGATACCGGATTGTTACTGGATATTGGTAGCATAGATAATTTAGAGTAATTAGTACATTTTCATTGCACGAGACTACGATAACAAATATTGTTTGCAAATAAATGCACAATGTAGCTAGTCAGATTACTTTTTGAAGTGCAAAGTTGACGACTCACGAGGCAAAACAGCACAATGGCGGAAGTAAACACAGAATCAACTATCCGGTTACATATCCGAGGAAAATCTACCGGATTCCGGATACCACCGGATATCGGAAAATTACCGTATACCGAAATCCGGTATCCTGATCCGGCACATCCCTATAATACAGCCACATACTATTGGAAAAGATCTTGCAAGTGTAGTGATGATTACAATGGTATGTGACTGCATGTGATGTCCTCATTTCTCTTTCTTACCAAAAAATCGAGATTTAAATAAGGTACAGTCTCAAAAATGTAAAATCTATCAGGTTAAGTTCACCACTTAGCTTGTATTTTTTTTGTTAAGCATTCTCTTACATTATTTTTTCCCTTCCTTTAAAGCTTGCAGGATATTTTTTTCTAAATCTTCCAACCCCCCCTCAAAAATCAAATGGTCCACCCCTTGTGGTGTTAAATGAAAATAAACCACACTTTCAATTTAGTTTGAAAAATGTGGAATTTGGGCAACATTTAAATGTGAGTGTCTCTTTTTGTTATTAGGATAACTGATGAATGGACTTGACTTCCTCCTTAACAGAGCTTGTGAAATAATGTACAAGTATAGAAAAATCTGTTTATGGGACTAAAAGGGTTGAGGAAGATAGCACTATACACTTTGACTGCTGAATTCGTGGAGCTACCTTACTGACAAGTAAATTTTTCTGGCATTATACATACCCTAATGTGAGGCTAACTGTCTAGTCTTAGACAGTAAAAATATTTAAGTAAGGAAAAATCTGCGTACAGGACTTAAAATGTTTAAAATTAACTGTAGTGCACCTATAAATAAAAAGCCCCAGAAGGGGGGGTGGGCATGTGTGGGACATTTGACTTTCCACACAAACTTTCAACTTGATAGCTTGTTCTACCTTTGGATCAATAACACAGAATAATATGTACATATAATGTATGGTATTGCTTCCACTCTCGATAAAAGTTCTACCAATTGGGTCAAGGGAGAAGATATTAATGGTTTTATTTGCAAAAGATTATCTGTTTTTGGTGTTCAATTACCTTCTTTGCCACAGAGATGAGTTTAAACAAACCAATAGATATGAAGGCAGTGTTCATCACACACTCGACTCAAAACATATTGAGAACTCGAAATTTTAGCCCACTCCAATTGGTTGCTAAAAATCTAAGCCTAACTACGGCCTTTCGTAGTTAGCAACCAACTATTTTAGCTGAAGTGTAGGTTTTGACAACGGTTAATTTTTAATTCGTAAAGTCGGCTGTAAAATGACAATTTGACAATTGGACAATAGAAGCAATTGGTTTATAAAGCATGCAGGCAACGAATAAGAAACCGATATTCACGAGATAGTGGCCGTATGAATATTTGGCTTCCTCTCCATTTGAATGCTTACAGTTAAAAACCTGTTCATCTTTTTATCACACGAAACTAATTAATAATTCAAACACCGGTATTACTACAACTTCAAACTACTACAAAGGTTTAAGCTGATACAGCAAGGCAACGGACTTCCTCGACAAGACCATCAAAGCTGCAAATATATTGGTTCGCAAGTACACTGCGGTGAACCATAAAAAAAAAACTTTAACTGAAGATGTTGATACAATCGAGTGAAATTTAATATACTACGACAATTAGCGACGACAGAGAGAAAAACATCCTTCTTATTTTAAACCATACGAACCTTTCCTTTCTTCATCATATCTAAATTGATCCAATGTTAATTTCACAGCTATTTTCAGTTCTTCTTTAACGTAAATGTCTTTTTTATTTTGTCCAGAACGCTTTGAAGCTCCGTCCTCCATTTTGGTACCAGTAAGGATTGTTTGCAGGCTCGTATTTTGATAAAGTACCACGTGGTTGGTGTCCTAAAAAATCAAATTGTAACCATACAGACGAAGCGCGTTTGTTTCCTTTAAATCTTATCAACCCCTCGTATTCTTATCTTAGTTCCCTACCCTGCTATTCACGTTATTGATAAAATAAGTGTCTGGCTTACAAAAAACGGCCAATGTCAACACAGTGATGTCAATAAAAGCGTAATTCGCGCCATTTTCGGGGCCGCCTCCTTGCAGTATGTATGGTACATATGAATGTCCACTGTACTTCTCGCGTGAAGCGTGATTGTGTCATGCATGCTTTTTCTATTCGCGAAATGTGATCGACAATTTTTTTTGAGCCATGATTTGTGATTGATTTTCTCACGTCCACGTAATTGATATCCTCATATGATATATGAAAATTGATATTCTCAGATCTTTTTTAAAATTATATAGTAACTTCTTTGTTTTCCTTTCTTGGGTGTCGTTCTCGGTTGCGCGCGTTTTTGTCATTCAACGTGAACACAAAACAGGTTAGCTGTGCAGAAGCGTAGCCAGGATTTTGAGGGAGGGGGGCCAGCAAAAACTTAGGTGGGACCAGGCGGACAGATTCACTCAAGACACAATATTCGCGCAAAACAGGATTCCTGGTATTAATGAGGGACAATTTGGTTGGGTAAAATATATTATGGAGATATCAGATAGTAAGTAAGCGACTTTATTAGGGTAAACACTTGACAGTAACATTAAAGTTTCTGATAAATGATGTATGATGTTTCAATATGATGTTTCAGATGTTTTCAAATATGATGTTTCAGACGTTCAGCGTTGAACAAGATTTCAAATGCGCGGCAAGGCAAACACGCTACATAACAAGGATCACGTTCTTTAAAATGAACACAACAAGGACGAGTTGTCTAATTGTTTTAGAGTGCATTCAGTTTCAAGTTAAAAAAAATACAGTTTTTCTTATGTAAACTAATAAAAATGTTGTTTTTTTCGACCGCAAGTGGGTCTGGTTCGTTGACAATTTCCCCAACCGTTGTCTATCACCGAACAGACAACAGTTGAGTAGCCAATCAGAACGCAGGATTTGTAATAGACAATGACTGAATGTATACTAAATACATATAGCGGTAAAGCGATTTCGCCCAATTACGACGAAGTTATGAAGGTTTAGTAAAAATAAAATTCTATGTGTTCATATTGTGACGCCATCAAATCACACACCACTTAACTCGAAATATAAATCGTATACTCATAACTTGAGAATAGAAAAAAAAAAACTGTAAAGGAAGTTATTTAGTTTCAAGAGTTCTTTCATTTGAAAGAATATCATTTTTCGCTGTTGGGTGGCACTCTAAACAAGGGCCGTGAATGAAGACTGCATTTAGTCGCAATTCGACTGTCTCGGACCTTATTTTTTTCCCAAATCGTTATTGCGTAGATTTTTTGCGTGAGCGCGAGTTTTTGCGATTGTCGTGACTCGTGACGACTCAATATTTACGTGACTACGCTCCGTAAGGGGATATAGTATATATTTCATTATTTTGCCCTTGTCACCACTTTTCTTTCACATGCTGTGCCTCCCAGAGGATGAGTTAATTTTTAAACTGCTTTCTTTCATCTTTAAGGGTCGCTGCGAGGGATGGTGTGTGTGGGTGGGCCGATTATGTCGCCAGTCGGCTCGGTTGGCAAATTGCTTCGATTGTCCGATACTGTTCGGGAAATCGCTCACCAGGGAATTGTCAAAGCGAGATAAGGACATGAAGGCGACACTGCGAGTATTATACTAAGGTCCCACAACAGTGAAAAACTATGTTCTCTCATATGAAAGATCTTTTAAAACTATATAGTAGCTTCTTCTACAGTTTTGCATTTTGGGGCGTCGTTTTGAGTTATGTGTTTTTGTGACAGGAAAGATTGGAGACTTGGTGACGTCATGACATAAACGTAAAACAGATCAGCCGTGATATTTGAATATCTTTGGCTATTCAAACAACACAGCTAATTCAAACATCGTAATTGTATATAAACCATATGAAGACCCCAGGGGAAAAATTTGTGATGTCACATTTTCGTTTTAGAGAAATCAACAACACAGAAAAGGAACTTAATCATTTGGTGAAAAAAGCACGAAGAAAATCTGTAAAAGAAGTGGCATTATAATTTTTCGTAAATGGGGCGATAACAATTTTCGTTTCGCGTGCACTTTAAATGTGTCAAAGATTTTTTGGACAGTTACAGTTCCCATAAAAGTGAGGTTTTGGTCAGAAAGTCTTCGTACTGAAAAAGGTAAGAGGAACTCGAACGAGACAAAATTTCTTTTGCGTGTCAAAATATGGCAGCCAGTAAGATCTAACCAATACATATTTCTTCTGGTGTAGATAGTTGTCGGTCTTAAATATCTCGTAAGATATTCAAAATGTCACGGTGTTTTTTAAAAGGAAATCTTTCATTACATCAAATGACTCCGGAAGCACTAAATAAACAAAAATAAAGCTCTTTCTTGGGGTCTAAATATGGCCGCCAGTGGGGTCATTCAAGAGCTCAGTTCAGCTTATCCAGTTAATACAAAGCGAGCCATCTGTATTCATAGTTCAGTGTACAACTCTTGTTCTCGGCATTCGCCACTTGCTCACTAGGACGGAAAACATTGAGATTGTTAACTACGGTGATTTTTTATGGCTTGTGTAAAGTATTTACGACATGACATCAAATTCATTTTCTTTTTATACAAGTTCATCTGCTAGCGACATCTCGCAACTAGGTCAACGCAAAATGTCGGTGAAATTTGCTGCAAAATATTATCTAGATTTAAAACTTTCGAGATATCAGTGATTACTGTCTTTCTCGAAATACTGGTGAATCGAGGGGAACTTCTCGGATTTGTAGTCTGTGTCTTTTGATAGGCGTTCTCGGACTTCATTTTTGACTTCTTGCTCGAAGACTCTTCCCAATGTCGGGGAAGTACTTGCTTCCCTGCTTATCCCTAAAAGAAGAAGAACGTACCGAGTTTAGCATCAGTTATTTAACGATTATTGAATGATATATAGTTGAGCGTGATACGAATAATTACCAAGCCGAGTTTGTCGTTATGAAGGCTGAACTAACTTACAGCAGCAGCAATAACGACGACAACAACAACAACAACAGTAACAACAACAGCAACAACAGGGAGTTTAAGATTGCCTTATGGAACAATACTAATACTTACAATCAATAGTTGGGACAGTTAAAAATATGTACATTTTTCACAAAAGCATTGTTCAAATACACACCTAAGTGTTTTCACACACGTGACCGCCAGCCATGCGCGGTTGCTAAAACAATAGGAGATTTCTCAATAACAAAAGAACTGAATTCTCAAAGGATCAATTTAGGACACCAACATGGCCGCTATTTCATTGTTTTGGCACACCAACATGGCCGCTGTGACGTCACGTGAAAACGCTCTATAATTACCAGGAACCCCCCACTTCTCCATTTGAATGTTGTCGACGACGACAACGATGACAACGACGACGACAACGACGACGACAACGACGACAACAACAACAACGACGACGACGACAGCAACACCACGACCAATAACAACAACAAGGATGATAACCATGACAAGAACACCAATAACGACGACAACGATAACCACGCCAGCGATAGCTACATATGATTGAGCATGCTCTTCAACCAATCAATACGGTTCTTATATAAAATATATATTTTAAAACAACTTCTTACTTTCGATATCTGTCTTCGGCGTCGCTCCAGATTTTGCAATTGATCTTTTTAAAGTTGCTGAAACACATTGGTTATAAGGTTGAGGCTCAACTGGCGTCATAATCTAAAAGCACACACAATAAAAGTTCATAGCTTAAGGTGGCTCGCTACTGCTTCGAAAAATTTCTTAAAGCGATACTCAATTCTACAAACAAATATCAACCAAATACATCTAAATGAAGTGAAATAAAGATCTACGTGGATTAAATTTGCCTTAAATTTGTGTATGTAACAAAAATTATTATTGTGTTATCTGAAAGGTCTTTTAAAATGGTTTTGAAAGTTATTTTACAGTTTTTCGTTTACTTTCTTTGTTATTGAGATATTTCAATTTGCTTGCGACGTGCACAGGTTTTACGTCACACATTTATGCATAATGGTTGACACAAAAAGTTGAATATCTTCATTGGCACTGAGTTAAATCTTTTGAAAGTTGGTATGCTAATATGTTGTTGTTCTAGTAAAACAGATAAGACTTTTAGAAGTCGTCCTAGTATGGTAAAATTTATTACATTAAACCTTCTGTGGCACCTCATTATGCAGGAATGTGTGACGTAAGCACCTTGCACGTCGTAAACAAATTGAAATATGTCGCCCTCCATAGATTCTGAGGCTCAACTATGAAAGTAAATTACAAATAAAGGATACAGTTAAGACAAATTTAACACTTTCCCTGCAGTGTCGACTTTTAGTATTTTACTTTGGCTGACGCAGACAATTTTACCTGTCAAGCGGGGAACGCTGACAGGGAAAATTACGACCACCAATTACAATATAATTTCGATTATCTCGCAAATTAGTACAATCGGAAATGGACAGCCATTTTGAGCCCGCAATCCATTGGTTTTAAAGTAGCGGTCATTCCTATAAATGTGGTTCGAATTTCTGGTGCCAAAAATGACAGGCGATCAATGTAGGGATTTAACGTTTTGCCCAAATGATCAAATTTATAAAACTAATTACCCTTCTTCGTTTCGGTGGCATGCCGTTTATATAAGCATCGCTGAAAGGAGGTTGTCTAGGCATCCGTCGCTGACGTATGATATCCTGTGATATAACTGGAACCCATTCCTAAACAGGAAATACACGAGTTAGTACCCAATCCCCCGCGCGCAATGCGATAAAACAAAATTTTCACCAACCGGGGGAATGACTTTTTTCCAGTCCTCATCGGTTGCCATGGGAATATCGTCGGACTGACCGGCGGCATTAGTCGTTCGGGTAGTCGACGAAGTGCTGGCTGCTGTATCACGTGGCACCGACGTCACTGGCCTTGTCGAAGTGTCCTCGTTTCTGTTGATCTCCTGAAGTTGAAAATGAGATGAACGTTGTAATAAATGGATGTACATGATGCGCCTTTTGAGCAAATTTCCATATGACAAAAACTCAAATAAACTTCACAACTGGATTTTATTTAATTACTTTTAGTTGATTGCCCCCCCTAGCCTCGTTTGAAAGCGGAGATTCCTTTGAACTGCAGACAGAAAAACGAGGCTAGGGGGCCTAATTTAGATGCACATCAAAGAATAATTACATGGCAGCCATTTTGGAATACGATGTATAAAGCTTGCAAAAACAAATTATAATGAAAGTTCCTTTGTGGCTGCAAAATTCTTTTATTTGAGAAGATGTATTTTTGGTTATTACTAGGGATGTGCCAGATACCACTTTATCGGATACCGGATTTAACCGGATACTTACTGACCGGATCATATCGGATACCGGATTGTTACCGGATATTGGTAGCATA
>JAOBAZ010185651.1:0-10363 GCA_026546875.1 Pteroeides caledonicum | reverse complement strand
GTCAAGAGTTTAACACTTTTGCAACCTTTAGCAAAACAACTTAGGTTGCTGGTTTAGTATAAGTACGTTTTGAACCTCTCAGTGAACCTTCCTGGTCTTGCCTTTAAAGGTGAATCTTTCTGGCTTAATAGGATTAAAGGCGTCAAAATTTCTAGCATGAATGGATCGTTGGAGGTTGGCACAAGTTGCCTGTTGTTTACTGTAGTCGTAACTTTTGCCACAAGCGTGGGAAGAACTTCATGGGTTAGATGTCTTTAGCCCAGCTCAGAGAGCATCGCATATAAAATTTTTCTTGAGATTCAACCATGCGTTCCCAGTAGACTTTTCTGTTTATCTTGATAACCTTGTGTCCTTACTCTGACTCACTTGCAGTATAATATCTATATTTATGTGTCTTATGATTGGTTAATTAATTTGAGACAACTTTGTAATTGAAAAGCGTTTTTACACTCCTCTTGTTCTTCAATGCGTAACATATCAAAACATCAGTATTTTAAAAACGTCTTCAATGAAGATGGTGATTGAAACTGGTTGTCACCTACCTATACGAACAGGCTTTGTAGTTGGTTGATTACAACAATGAATAACAATAAAACTATAGAAATCAATTTTCTAAAGAACAAAGCAAAGATAATACTCAGTTTTGGTCTGGTAAGCCAATCCCCAAACCCGTTTATATTAGGTATATCAGGTTTATATTAGTACTTACGGATTGAAACCGGGTGGATGTAAGTAATTGGCAAGCCCCATTTTCCAATACTTGGGGAGCCACAAGGTGAGTCTTCATTGCATCAGTATTGTTGCCTAAATTTCTAAGTTGATGACCTTGCACACATTTCTCTACTAAAGCCAGTTTAAATAAATACTGAGTCGAGACCAATGCAACTGAGCAATCGTGAAAAGAAACAAAATCCAAACTACGTCAGCATGAGCAAATCTAAATAAAGTGAAAAAGGTAATTTTAAATAATCCATGAAGAAGTCGACTTCATGAGTATATATATACAGCATCAACCTTCTTTTGAATTTTTTTTCACACACATACCAGTATAAGATGTAATGCAGGAGCCAGTTCTGTTTACATTTCTGCAGTCTGTGAGTGTTACTTGAGTGGTAAAAGTGATGCAGTCTTTGAGTGGAACTTAAGTGGTGCAAGAATAGGGTTTCACCTGAATCTTTAACACTTTCAATACTAACGACGAGTATACTCGTCAGAGGTATTCCCTGTCGTGTTTCTGTTTACTGGAAAAATAATTAAATTTAAGTAAAATTAATTATGGTGACAAAAGGTTTATAACGTGGCCAGTAGAGTGTGACTGACGTATTGTAAAGCACCCAGTATTCAAAGTGTTAAATGACACGCCATGGATGGTATGTCTGGTGAACCTGGTCAAAATTTGCACGAACAAGTGTAACAGATGACTTTCACAATTGCAGACTGCCACGTGTTGCGAATGGTGAATACCTAAAACAGAAAAATGCATATGGTACAGCTTGGGCTGTAAGAAAGTTTGGGATTTGCGTAAATTGCAAGAACATAGGCATGCAAGACAATGATGCATCCAAAACTAATTACCAGGCGCTACCTTCCATGGTACGGTTCTATATTATACGGAAACCTAAAGGATTTGTCAATTCTTCCTACACAAAAGGAGTTTAAAAGCATTCGGGGTGGCACAATGCTGTGACAAATACCTTCCCTGTATTTCTTTGTAAGAACGCATAAGCAGTATAACCTTATAACAAAATACAAAATACAGAAATTATATGCAAATCACCCGTTGTGAAGATATAGGAAAAAAGCAAGTGTTAAAATATTAAAGTATTTCCATCTTTTGTTCAAAATAATTGAAGTTTGGAACCGAGTTTGGAAGAGTTGGTGATCAGTGTTTACCATAAAACAGAAACAAAACCGAGAAAATTAAAAGCTGGAATCTTAACCTGCATCAGGTGCACAATCACAAAACAAAGCATGTGCTATTTCCAGGAACTACTCATATTACTGATATATAAAATGATCAACCAATTTGAATAATTTAAAATGCTTGGAAACACATTGATGTGCATAGTCAATCAAACCATTATTTGGAAACGGTAGAAATTTTTCGCCCAAAAATTAATAGAAAGTGCAGTGTGGTGTGCATTTATACAGCGATTTTGTGTGTTCTGTTGAGTTTCAAAAAACTCAGTATTAAAAAACTCAGCAGAACAAAGATAAACTATAGATATAAAAGTTAAATACCCTGCAAAATGACGGCAACTATTATCGTCCACTGCTCCACGGCGTGTAGTTGATTTCTCTTTTCAAGTACAGTACGTTGTAGGCACAAGGCTGGCAGAAGAATTGCTGGGACCACAGTGTGCGCATCGAATCGTTGCCATTTCACTGATAGAACAAACTGAGCATTTTGCTCTATAAGGAATGCACATTTTTTCGATAGCTACCCGACGTAATTCCTGCCGTATCTCCCAATTGCCATAAAGGTTACTGGCAAATCCTTCCCCCTACTTCGACATTGCTACTATTGAACAAATCACCACAACTCCTATTCTCGATTTCGGTTTTAGGACCAGAAATTGTTGCATTGAGTTCTCGGTCAACGGAACACTTGAATTTAACTTGCCACTTCGTGTCAGCATTGTGGTTTTAACCGTAAGTTTCTTCATTCGCTTCATTTTTGGAAGATGTGACTGCGGCCAGCAATAGTAAACAGGGAGCTTAAGCATGTACGACGGCAACACGGCAACAACAGTAAAAGCAAATTATTTCAAGTAATGAACGAAAAAAACATTGCCGTGTATTATTATTATCTAAAAACAAATATCAACTAAATTTATCTAAATGGCGTGAAATAACCATCTATGTGCATTATATTTCTCTTAACTGTCTCTTTCATTTGTAATTTACTTTCAAATCCATGGGGGCCGCCATCTTGAGTTCTGATGACGTAACTTGGTTGCTTGACATATTCCTCAACAGTTTTCGTTCATTAATTGTATCATTCTCGTCATTTCAAGATTCACTATGTAATGATTGATTAAAGACAAGTGTTGTGGTCATACCTTACAAACTATAAGAAATAAATTGACGGTTATCAACTAGTTAAGCAACCAAGTTACGTCATCAAAAATCAAGATGGCGGCTCCCATGGATTCAGCAGTCAACTTTGAAAGTAAATTGCAAATGAAAGATACAGTTAAAAAATTTTAATACACAAAGATGTTTATTTTACGTCATTTAGATGTACAGGGTGTATCAAAAAAAAGTACACACTTAGAAAATTGCCTGGTTTGTCGATATTTAACAAACGATAGGGGAACCTTTCGTTTTCTCGCTTAGCTTAGGTCCTTCTAGTATGTTTAACACTGAATTTACTTACCAATACTTTTTCTTTACTTAAGGTGGCTCGCTAACAAAATACAAGTTAAAAACGCTTTGCGCAGAAAAATGGGCCACTAAAATTACATTTTGAATTGATCAATAAAAAATAGAGAATATTTTGAACAAGATATCAAAGTTTCAGACGGTTCGATTTTTACGCTGCCCTACACGACAGGTTTAAAGTTGATTTCGCGTGCGAAATTAACTAACATTATCCACATAATTTATGCAAATTGCCTATTATCCATAAATGAATAATTAATTAAGGGTAAATGAAAGAAAATAGCGCGTAAGCCAACTTTTGCAGCCCGCACGTTTGACTTCGCGCGCATCAAATTGCCTGAAACGTTGACAGTTTGTTCAACATATTAAGTAGCTTTGCCTTTTTAATTGAAAATGTGTTTTTCGTGATCCACTTTTCTGCGCAAGGCGTTTTAAATTTAAGTTCTGTTAACAAGCCACCTTAAGTGACAAAAAATGCTTAACAATTAAATTTAGTTTTAAACACCAGAAGGACCTAAACTATGCAGGTATACCAACATTCCCCGTCAACTTCGTTAAATATCCACATAGCGGCCAATTTACCAAGTGTGTATTTTTTTTTGATACACCCTGTAGTCGCGTAGTCTATGTATTGGCGTTCTGAATAACATCCAGCTACCTTAATTACATCAATTGAATAATTCATATCTAGAGTATGTCAGAAGATGAATTGGCATGGGAGAAACGGTTCAGCAAAACGTATGAAAGAAAAATATCTGTAGAAGAACCTAAACAACGAAAAGTATCAGACCAAAGAATACCTTGACTGATTGATGCTGAGAATCACGTCAACTTTGGAATGCAGATGTTAGAACGAAAGAAAATTATGGGTAAATGTTTTATACAATATATTATTTGGTTTAAGTGTTGACATTTGCAGATGGTCCTAAATCCCTCATTTGTTTTAATTCTTTTAAGAAGCAATGAAGATAGTTAATATATCGCCCAGAAGTCATCCAGTTATCATTGTCAAAATTCCAATCCGACAACATTCAATCATTATTTATCGGAAGTTTAATTTACGTGTCAGAATATATATGAAAAGCTCCATGCGAATTCAATTGGCAAGGCAAATATTAATGGTAATATTTCGATGGCCGCCAGTTAAAACGTCCCCAAGTCGAAACGCCCCCAATTAGGTCAAAACGTTCCCAGGTTAAAACGTCCCCTGGTCAAAACACCCCCATGGTGAAGTCAAAACGTCCCCAAATTTCGTCAAAACGTCGCCAAGTTTTTATTATATTACAAAGCCAAATGCGTGTGAAACAATAACTAAACTATCGATAATCAAAAAATTAAAATGGATCAGGATACTGCCACCAGATGCTAATATTAACTCAGGTAATGCCGGCATATTTTTAGTATTTTTGAATACTTATAGTTATATACATACAAGATAGTCTTTTCACAATTTTTTTAATACTTATGCAAGTTATATATCAGTGACAAGATATGCTCTCCCCCGCTGCCGAGAAATTAAGAGCACTAATTAAAAGAATCGCTAGCCGCTATGCAATATGTTATGTAAATAGACTGCCTAAATTTCCTATAAGAATATGGACTAATTCTGTAATTCCCATTACTCTAAATGCCCATGACCCCGCGACTATACTCATTTATAAAATAACATGTATAAATAAAGCGCGCTGATAGGTTAATAGCTATGTGGTATAAGAGTATCCAAACATGGAAATTTCCCGTTAAAATGTAATGGTATCTCACTGGTTACTAAAATGTAAACAAAGTTTTATTTATTTTCGAAAGTCTTGCAACATCCCGCGTGTTTGGATCAGAGTATTCAACATGGAAAACCATTTGGTATTTCTTTAATCACAAAGTGGGGACGTTTTGACCGACGATAACTGACGAACTGGGGACGTTTTGACCGACGGAAGTGGGGCGTTTTGATCTGGGGACGTTTTAACTGGTTACCTATTTCGATCGGTGTTGAAGATTCATTAAAACCAATCGAGATTGAAGGGCGTCTAGCCTATAACTTGGAGTTAACCTGGAAGAAGGGTGCGTTTGTTTGCGTCCTTTTCAGCTATATAGTTTGATTTGGTCAGTATTTCGATCAGCATATTGATCCGTGATAAAACAGGCCTCAAACTAACCTGGATAGAACTATATAGGCAGCCGAGCCAATACGGAGGCAAAGGTAATCAATTATCGTGTAAGGTAGAAATTAAATGAGCTTCACCTAACGAGAAACGCACTTTTTACTTTGAACTGGTGCTGAATCCAAATTTTAGACTATTTTATGGGTGTTTTGACTTTTAGTTAACAGAAGAAGAACTGTCTTGGAAAGAAAAGACAAGCAGACCGAGTCGTTTAGATCTGTCTAAGTTTTCGAAGTTTATATAGATCATAAACCTTATACTAACTGCCCAATACTACATCTAAACTGTTGTTCAAGCAACACAATCTTATACTCTATACTTTTAGACTCTTTGTGCGTCATCGCAACGTTTATTTCGCAAAACCCATATTTTTTCAAATATCTACCCTAATAACAATTCAAAGTAAAATATTTCACTACTTTGAAATTTTATTATAAATTTCTTTTAAATCATTGTTTAAAGTTAAAATGAAAGATCTGAACAATTAGTATTGGGTTTAAATTGAGACATCATAAAACCTCAGAAAATCGTGATTTTTTCACTTCTGACTTGCACAAGCATTTGTTTATGAACAATTATGAGCATGGTTCTTGTACATTCGTATTTTCTAAGCATTCTGTGAACAAAGCTATGCAACCCTGGGACCATTTCTCCAAATCCACAAAATTAAAGCCAATCGCAAGTGTCTGAGCATCTTTGGAAATTTCGAGGGCTGATTCCAGAAAGTGCCTTTCTCTTTCAGGGTAGACTTTGGACTTTCGATAATAAAGAATAGACTGTATTAAAGTAAATTGAACTTTGCGATATAAAGTCATTGGATTGCCGTCGCCTATCGATTCATGCACTTTCGCTATGCTGCATTCCGCTTTTTGAAGGTCTATGACTTTTTTTGTTGGCAATCCGAATGTGTTGCAGCCCAAGTAAAACAGAGATAAAATATTGTGGAGTTTTTGCTCCAGGTCGGCTCGTACTCTAGGTAAATCCTGGATATATCCTAAGTCCTCAAGTGCTAAAATTGCAAATTTTTCCGGTGAAGTGACATCATCACCTTTCTGTTGCAGAAGACACACTGCAGCAAGCGCATACAATGCAGCTGAAATTCGACCACGCTCGATTTGTTTTGCTTGAATTAAAACATTAGGCAAGATATTGTTGATGGCCGTAACATCTTCTTGAACAACACACATTGCAGTTTCTAAATATACACGTATTGCATCAAACATCCAGGATTCAGTTGTCTTTTTCAGGGAAGTCTCGTATTCGCCTAAAGTCTTCCTTGCAGACTCAAAAGAGTATGAACGATAACCGGCCATCACCTTCTTCGCCAAAATTAGCAACTGCACTTCAATGACACCCGGATTCTTCTTTATCAGATCGTTGGCAATTACCTCGATAGATTTTCCTTTATTCAAGGCTGTCACTAATTGTTCATCTGCGTTACTGCAAATTCTATGAATTCTGGATGAGCCCCACGTGCAGCGTATCATAGTTAAATCAGCTATGGGTGGATGATGATGACCTGACAACTGGAATGGCCGCAAAATCCTCTTCTTCCAAGTAGTGAATAACATCTTTACCACTTCCCCCTCCACCATTTCATAACATTCTGGTACCTCTGTGAATACACCTCCCAGACAGGGCGCAATGTAGATCACGATCACAAAGGTTGAAGGGATAGGCGTAGAATTGTTGTCAAACACTGGCTCGAAGAAAATTTCCCAGTGCACCTTCTGTTTCGGTTTTTCAGGCCAAATCATTTTGTTGATGGATTTTTCAACCTTTCTTGTTATTTCGGTTTTGTCATCTTCCTTTTCAATCAGTTCTCCTTTAACAATCCCATCATCATCAATACCATAGTAGATGTGACCTCCTTTATAGTTAGCGAAAGCAGAAACGTAATGATCAAATTTATTACTTTTACCTGTCATACGATCAGCTAGTTTTGTACGATTTGATGAATCTGCTTTAACATTCTTAAGCTGAACTGTTTTGCTCTCAGTAAGACCTGATTCTTTATTTTGTAAAAACAATTTTTGATGTGATTCAAGTTCAACAGGGTCCTGGATAGCATTTCTGTTGATAATCTCGTTTTTCACTTTTTCTTGCGGTTGTGATGGTGGCCATGGTACGACTTGTGTTTGAGTGGGTAGAAAAAGGTGATAATTAACTGTGATTAACGAAGAAGCTTTTTCAACCAAAATGGTTATGGTTTTTTTATCGTCAGAATCTTTAAAATTAACAGAAGGAGTTATATTTGTTGCGATGAAATTCATCAAATGTTGTTCGACTATGCGAATCACCGATGACAGTTGAGATGTAGAGATATTGGTATCGGCATTGATATTCACCACAATTTTCCCCCCATTACTGTTCATCATAGCACAGACGGTATTTACTATCCTTAGTACAATTTCCTTGCAATTTTTTTTCTCCCATAATTCATGTAGTGACACTTCATGAGTAGTCTGATCAATATACGCGCCTGTCGTTCCAATTGAGAGCATCTCTCCTGATATTCAACACGAAACAAAAAATTCTAAAAGAAAAAAACGTTACTGTTAACGGGCCAAAGTAGTTTATTCTTTTACATACCTCCCATTCCTCACACAGGACCGAGACACACTAATTTCAACTGACCCAAACCAAAGTTTTACGTCATTTACAAAGTTTACCCCACGTTAATTTGTCCCGTCTTAATTCGCGATTAATATATTATGAACCCAGAGCAGTCTGAATCCTTTCTCACAACAAGGACGTGCTCTTCCCATGAGTGTACGGGAGGGAATTGTAGAATTACGGCTGAAACAAAAACGACCAAGTGAAATTGCGTTAGAATTCAAATAATTACCGTCACGCACAGTTCATTACATTATAGAAAAATTTATCGAGAATGAAGGTAATCTAAAACCAACACAAACTTTTGGCGCCTAAAGATATCTCCGTTTGAAACATAACATCGATCTGCTCCTTTGTTAACAACTTTAATTGTAGTCTTGTGCTGAAGCCGTTGGCTTTTAATGTCTGAAACACTTTTGCACTGGTTTAATCATCCAACTTCCCTTTCAATGTGAGCATCCAATCCGACAACTCGTCCATTTTACTTCAAATCTATACATAGTACATATCCACGCGCCTATTTTGTAAATCGTATTTACGAAATTCATTCGGAAGTTCATTCCGAAGTTCGTTTCGAAGTTCACGCCCAAATTCCCAAATAAGGAATGTACTTCGAACGAACTCGGAATCTTACGGTGAAAAGTCAGCTGAAATTGACTGTAAACTATCAAAACTCTTTGATATAAAGGGCATCCGAGAATTAGTAAAATCAGGTTTATTTGTAAAAATTGAGAAGTTTAAAAATGTTGCCGTGCGAAGTCGGCAATATTTTAAATAAATCTGGGGGTTGGTTATTACCAACGCAGTCAGTCAGCTCTTGATATCAGACCAGTATACGCTATCAGGTTTCTCTTCCTGAATATATACGAAGCCAGGTCTAATTGTATTCGCCACTAGATGTTTCGACCATTAAATACAGTGTTTTGGCAGGGGATATCCATATTTACAAAGTGACTTCGTATATATAGTCATCAAATAATGTAACATGCAGTAATAGGGACGTAAATTAATGAAAATATATGCTTACATACAAAGCCAGGTCCAGACGAAGACACCGAGTAGACACGTACAAAAATTTTAAAATTATTTTCATTTAATTTCACTTAGATCAGTCGAATAATGAACATTTTTATAACCTTTAGTGGATTTTCCAAGCAATCCCTCGTCCTTGCGGACACGAAACAGCTGAATGTCAATCCCAATAAAAATGCCGCTTCCTAGAATACCGTGTGGAAATTCGTAGATACAGGAAGTCGAAAAAAAAAGGCATGTACTAAAACCCGAAACACCGGAACGAAACGACCGAAAAGCCTGGTTCCCATATAATTGCTCGCGTCGCTGCAGTCGCCACTGTCGCAGAAAAACGTGTCTGGCGACAGCGGCGATTATATGAAAACCTATTCTGAGCGACAGTAGCGACAGCGGCGACGAGAGATCTCGCTGTCGCCGAGATAAAAAAATTTCTATGTAGGCGACAGCGAGATTTTCTCGTCGCCGCTGTCGCTCCCAGACACGTTTTTCAGCGACAGCGGCGACGCGAGCGATTTACATGGAAACCAGGCTAAACAATCGGAACCACCGATCACATCTTGCCCCGTCCTTCCCTCGCAGCAAAACAAGTATTGTACGTTTCCCAAACGTTGTCTTTTAATTGTCGATATTTGTCAGATTGTCATCATATTCATAGCTATACAGAGCAGCAGGTGAGATAACACCATCTTAATTCTGCTGGGTTATTCATTTGCTATGTTTTTAAGTGTTTTTTTTTTGGAAAAATTACCAATTCAGGAACGGCGAAATGAGTAAACGTAACGTATTTAACGTATTTAGTAATACTATGAACTAAATATATTTAGTTTAATTGTATATTATGATTCAAGTATACTATCTGACCAGTTCTTGCAATTTTCATCACGAATTAATAAAGTTGTACATGTATTTCTTTCCAAAAGTTTTAGTAAGGATATTTTATTCATACCAATGATTCATACATATAATCGGAACGGCGATTCCGATTGTGGTTCCGTTCGTTTCGGCGATTCCGATTTTGGTTTCGGTTTTTTCGGTGGTTCCGGCCGTCTCATGTCATGACTGACCAGTATGGCGGGAAAACATGGGCAGATAGTTACAATGAGGATATAAGGACATCGTATGGGTAATGGGGGATATCAAGGATAGAAGGGTAAAAATAAGATTCGGTCATT
>JAOBAZ010185540.1:0-10364 GCA_026546875.1 Pteroeides caledonicum | reverse complement strand
TGAGCTGATATACGGTGAGTATTTTAACCAATGAAATTGCAGAAAAGCTGTTATATAGTGAGTAACTATATTATAATTGGGGTTATATGAGGGAACGAAGGGAAGAAGTGATGGGTAAGGCGTACCACTTATATTCCCATATAATTCGAGCGAAGTTCCCGAAATATAACCCTTAAATGTCTCTTCTTTTTCAGGTTTTATTGGAAGATAATATTTTTCAGTTGACGAGATCCTGTTGTTTTCCAGTGTTGTATATTTCTATTCTTAACAGGATTCTGACTTTAAGGAAACGTACGCTGTCAAAACTATAAAATTAGCAACACAAGTGTTGCTAATTCAGGTTACAAGTTCGAAAAGAACACGCCTCTGCTGGTTTCACCGCATGTTATATAACGAAACCGTTACCAAAAAGTGCAAATACGAACCTGCGTGCAATTATACTTCTAACCGTGTTTAATTAACATCAATCGAGACCAGAATACTTATAATTGTTTTAAACAAGTGTCTTTTGTGTTACAACAGTCAGTCCACGCATGGTTTGGACTATACTATGACTATATACTGGTCCCGACTGTGATTGGGTGTAAATATATTCGTTTAAAATAATATTAGGTGATTATCTACAGTAAGAAATGTTATTAAAAACCCTATTGCAATCAGATTGTAATTAAATTATGTCAAAACCTAGGTTTGAAACAATTTCATATAGATTCCACTTCACTTAAAAACATATGATAACCACAGCAAGGTCTAATATTAAGATCTGAAGACTTCTTATATTAAAAATTAACTCTTGTTGTGGCATATAGCAAAAAGCAAATATATTATTTACATTTCATTGTTCATTTGATGAAGGCAAATTTCCATCAGACTCCCTGGTAGCTGATTGTGTACGTGTGATGTAAAATCCACAAGTCTCTTGGAAATCACGTGGATTGAACATACCAAGTGTTCTCCCTCATCCACAGCAGGCTGATATCTGACATACAATGGCAGCACCCAGCACTCGGTAAATAGCAGATCATGCTGTATTCATTATATCCACACTTTGGTACCCGTAGGATTTTACAGTGTGCCTTCTTATATTTACACATGGCGCAAATAACCCTAACCCCCAGGTCGATAAGGCGTCTTCGTATTCTTAGTCCTCAGCACTCAATCGGCTTTCTCTGTTCTAGAAAACTTAATGGGATGTAGCAATATAATTGGTCAAGAGGGGTGACCTCAATCACAAGACTGTCTTGAAGAACAGTTCTTACGTAATGTTGCCAGATTTACATCAGTCTTCCCGTGGCGGCTTGGTCAAACTTTTCTTTTGTCGTTCCACAAGTATTTCCAGTTGCTTCTTAAAGCCGTTTTTGCTAAGCAAAATAAAATTATACAAGTTAATAAATATCTCTCTATCGAAACAAATAATTTTGTTTTGAACACCTTAATCGACTCGCTAAAATGCTTCTCAGGCCTGTTTTCTACGTCGAATTGTCGTCGCGTCGAATGCAATTAAGACAATAGATAATGAGATGATAATGAGACAGTCATCTCAATATCTATTGTTTCAATTGAATTCGACGCGACGCAAATTCGACGTATAAAACAGGCCTAAGGGTTGACACGCTCGAATGTTGAAAGAGTTAAGAAATTTAATCTGTTTAATTCTGCTTTTAGCATAATTAAACAAACGAAACTCTAAAGGGGGGGGTGCGGCCGGTGGGCACCAAATCTTCCACCAACAATTTACCCTCCCCTTAACTACACGTAATACATCTTACTAACCTGTTTGCCAAAATTGTTTTAGCCCTCCCTAAATTGTGGGCACATGTGATCACCCTGCTTGCGGGTTGATTCAGTAAGGGTACAAGGTTTACAGTATCCCCCCAGAGACTTGTCCACCCCTTCGAACAAAAATATGAATATCCGTCCCTGTTTACTGCTACTGGAGTCTTTTTTTCGTAAACTACAGCTTTGGTCGCCATTGACCAACGTAAGTGAAGGAGGAAACAACTGAGGAGATATTTCCATCAGTTGATCACAACTACATGGAAGCAAGGCTGAGAGGTCCACCTATAAGCAACTTTTAGTCCCTACTCACAGCCTATACGGCCTTAAACCAAGATCACTCCTGATTGGTCAGTTCCATTTTTCCTTAGCGATGGGGTAGCAACCTTTTGTTTGACATGATTAAACCATTAATGAATATTTATATCAAAATCACTCTAGACAATACGTTGTTACCACGTCGCCAAGGAAAAATAAAACTGACCAAGGCCGCATATCGCCCTAGGCCTCGCTTCCATGTAGCTGTGACGTAGTTACCGAAAACGTCTGTTGTTCTTTATCATTAAAATACCGAAGGTTTACATTTATATACAAAAATGAATGATGCAAATTTTACCTGGATCTTTCTCTGGCTTCCCGGTAAAGTTTACTAGCCTCCATACTGTTCACATCCAACTGCGTCTTGTATTGACGATGTTTGTACCTGAAACATTTAAACCATCACATAAACAGACTAAATAAGTTGAAAAAAACAGTTATCAGGCTTACATATATGTAAACCAAGGCCCAAAATAGCGCCTTGGATACAATGGCTGGCCATATTTAAGAGATGGCACGCAAAAAAATAATTGAACTGCCAATAAAATAGCAGGTGAAATTTTAGATAGATATTTGCTTACCACAGCTCTAAGTCAAGTGAAAGATATTTAAATCTTTAAGCCATAGTTCTCTCTGGGAGTATTGGTTCATTGGTATTTCAAGAATGATAGTGGGAAGATTTATTACAACTGGCAAAAGAGATTGGAGTGCCAGGTCATATTTTTCTTTATGGCGACCCCTGGTAAACATACTACCAAGGAAAGAGGACTAGTACTGTACTGGTACGACATTTTTCTAATTATTTCACAAAATGGTGTAAATTTACGGCATTTTACTCTGGCAGACAATTTTAATTTTTTAGAAAAAGATCCGACGGTCATACTTTACCAAAAAACAACATCGTCCAAAACATAGTTTGGTTACATTCTACAGAAATCAATCTATCAGTGACCAAGGTAAACTAAAGCAATCCTTACCAAATGGTAAGAAAACACAGTGTAGCCCCAGCGACCATATAAGCAAGAACTGCAACAGCAACTGTTATATTCTTGCTACGGTGTTCTGCCCTTTCGTTGTGTTTATTTGTAGCTCTAGGGAAAAAAGAGAGAAACAAAATCTTACCAGATCCAGAACAGACGTATTGCCACACCAGAACACATGAAAAAGACAACACCTAGTGCTATTTTCACGTTTTCTGATTTCTTAGTTGCACGGTACGTGTTTACTGTATGGTCAGAACTATATTATAGGCAGGTAAAAAACAAAATATATTAGAAATGAAGACTTCATTCACATTGGATATCTATAAACATATAGGGATAGACCGTGGGCGGCCTGGAATTGTTGGTTGAACCAAACGGCTGCACTGTGACTCCAGCAAAGAATAAATGCAGGGTAGTGAGCTCTATTTACCCCTATATAACTGAAAGGAGATCTCACGGACTTTGGCACTGCAGGAAACTGACGCCAATTTTTATAATTGTAGTACGTCATTTCCAGTCTTTTTGCTCGGTCTGTTGCACACTGCCACGTGCGAAACCAAGTAAATATTTACTATTGTAAATATTGAGTTCAATGGCAAAGAGACTGGAAATGACGTACTACAATTATAAAATTGGCGTCACTCGGGAATCCAAAGATCTCCCTCCAGTTATACACAATAAGCATCGAGCTCACGGCCCGTGGGACACGTACACGAGCGCGGTCCCGTTAAGCGTCTATAGTTTTACGAAACGAAAACTATGCAGACGTCTACGGGACCACTATGCCTATGTTTTTAACCAGGATTTTACCTCTGGTTTGAGCCTATTTTCGGTGGCAAAGCCATTATTTTCTTTAGAAATTAATTGTTTTTACGGTTCTTGAACATGGAAATATTTGCTGACACCATGACTAAATTGTCGGGCTGGCTACTCTACTGCCTGCTTTTCGCAAATGTCGTGGGATAGACCGCATTCCATTTTTAACGTAGGTTATTTTAAAACGTCCAAATCAGTCAGAAAATTTGAATTGCATCATTATGTGTTTTCCAAAAGTAAAACATTGCTTTCTGGTCATTTATTTATTCTGGGATAAAAACATGGTACCCAGCTAAAGTCTCAGCCACAGTCCTAACAGGTGGGTCAACAATTAGGTGTGTGTGTACACACACCTAATTGTTGGCCTACCTATCTTATGTGTGTGACAAAACACAAAAGTTTATCCAGTTTCTTCACCTCTTGACCGCGTGGCAGAGCGCGATCAAGATGTGAAGGAACTGGGGAGAGTTTTCAGGTTATTATCTGCATCTGTCACCCACAAATGCCACAATGTCACCCACACAACACACCCCTAATTGTTGGTCTACCTAATCCTGTGATCCTAACCAGGCGCTAATGGTGTAAGAAGCTAGCCTTGTACATCAAAGGTAATGTTAATTGAATTTCGTGCTTTTGTGACACAGTTTTCTTAATATTTTTCGACCTCTTTTGTAACACGTGAAAATTGGGTGAACGCCGTTGTTCGGTGAATATATATAAACGTTTTATGATGAAATTTTTAGCCAATGAGAAGTCTTAGAGTGTCTATGTACAGGCGTAGTTTATTCATTTTATTGCTAGCTGATATAAAGAAAATATTACTCAATACAAAATGTACCTGGAGGTAGTTCCATAGTAAAATGTATGGTCATATTTGTTGATATTCTCATAACTGAAAAAAGAAGCTGTAAATCATTGTATGGACTATTAAATTACTAAAAACTATTGAGTAATTCTGAAACATAAAATATTTGCCATAATTGAAAAAGAATGGCAGGTTTAAAATCTCAAGGAAGGACAAAAAACCTGTAGAAATATCCTGAGAGCCAACATTGAGTGAGGATTGAAATAGATTGTAAATATTTTGAAAAAGTGTCTGGCAAACATAATATCAAAGAAGTTTATTTATTAAGAAAACATTGTCTTGCATGTTCTCTAAATATCCATTATTATTATGTAGTAGACAGTGAGATACTGAGAAATACATGGTGAGATATTTTCCATATCTTCACTAATGAAGATATTGATCATATGGTGTGTTCCCGCCAATCACATTGCATTATACCGACTTATTACTATATAATAAACAGAACACTACATGGTGGCTTGAAGATATGGATTTTATTTTCTCATGTTGAAAACAATTTTTCACTTACTCGCTGTGCTCCTTTGTGAAATATTGTTTTCACCACTCGAAAATAAAATCCATATCTTCTCGCAGCCATGTAATATCCTCTATATATGAGCCATCTGAATGAGAACACAAAGTTTATATTGAGTTTGCTGTTCAGAATTTAAAGTGGCAGAACATTTTGTTAAAAATACTGTGATACCGGTACTGTCCCTTTACTCTATATGTATATTCCAATACCTTTGGTAATTAGTGTAGACTGGAGTCATAGTCTTCTTTATCAAACTTCTATCATAATCCTTTCTTTTTGATATACTGCTAAGCACACTGTATGCATTGTTTAGCTAAAGGTAAAACGAAGCAAAAGTAAGAGCTAAACTAGCTAAGAAACATTGTTACAGTGGACTCATATTGAAATATGTGAGCTTGTCTTCGACTTCAAACATAATACTTACTTTAACAAATAATTTATGATGATTTGGATTGCCTGGACTAACATCTGGATGGTACTAAATAAATGAGAAGCTAAGCTAATAAATAACAAACATAATGCAACAGCATTATCTGCATTACTAAGAGGCCTGTTACAATATAGTGCTACAGTGCATATACATGTGTATATGTTTATATCATGTACCAGTAATTCCCATACCATAAAATCACAATAACCTATTGGTTGTGGGCGATTTCCCCTGGTTGATAAATTGCCAAGTACTGTTGGTCGTTTGTTGCTGTTTCTAGCTGGTACCACAGCTTATGAGTTAAAATAGTAATTTAAAATTGAAAAAATAAAATTATCTCACCAATTACTGTAATGGGCAAAGTGAATACAGCCTAATAGTTTAAAGCATCATTCATACTGACTGATATATCTATGTTTCAAGTTAAAACTCAAGCCAATTTTTATGTTAGCTGATAGTGTTAGAAATTCTGGAAAAAGTTTTGTTGGCATATTTAGAGCTTCTATCATAAGCAGTCTAGGACTATCAGCATTGGAAATACTAAATGTAATTCACACCTTTTTTGATTTTTCAAAAAATGCTTTCTTTATCTCATCTTGTGATGCAGTTTTGGAGACATCTAGTATTTTATAGTGGCAATTTGAGCTATAAAGCAATGAAAAACATGAAATGCAATGTACACAAGCATCAAGCATCATTGGAACTAAGGATTGAAAACAAAACTTAATAAAATGTGAATGAAATATTATTTGTTCATATTTATAAATATTTATAAAACCTGCCAGAAAATGTAGTTTGTCACTACTCACTATCTACTGACAAATAGATACTAGCTAGTAGCATAGCCAATCAAATTGCTAGATTTGCAATAGAACATTACTGTTAAAATTCTTCCTTAGACAAGTAATTGTTTGGTGGTTGTGTTAGCCAAAAACTATGAAAAATCTAGGGAATCTAGATGTCAAAGGTGTTTGAAAAATGAAATTTTGTAGGATGTGTTTACATAGTTGTGATTATGAAGCTAATCTAAACCATCTTATAATTGCTAAATACCTTAAAAATCTATTTTTTGTTGAAACTATAAACAATTGGCTGATAACTTTATCTTGAATGCCAGTCAAGTATCGCAGAGATGGGTTGAGTCCACAAAATGTTGTCATAATTTCCAATAACAGTTTAACCCCTAAAGTATATATACACAAATTCAGGTTCCCTGGTTTTAAAAAAGGCCATGAAACCACCATGATAGTACAAAAGTGCAGATTATTTGAGTTGCAGGTACTATAATTATAAATACAGCAGAATGCAATGCCATTTAAGTGTATTAATCTCTGAGAGAAGGGAAATATGTATGTCATAAGAATAAATGAGACAATTCTGTTAATACTATAAAAAGTAATACTATAAAAGTTAAAGTAATCTTCACATTCTCTGGTTTGTATTAATACTATTGCCATTGGAGAGTTAAATATTTATATTGTCACTAATTTTATTTTTACTCTTAGGTACTGCATATATATACATGTAAATACAATTAACAATGTTTATTTCAGTATGAGAAATAACATCATGGCTAAAGGTATACAATACAGGTATGTCTATCTAATTAAACATTAAAATTAATGGAAACCCTCTCCATCTAGGACCTCTAAACACTGAGAAAGAAACGAGACGATCACACAAATGATAGAAAACAAAACCGGCAACTGATTATGTTATAAAACCCACAACAAAAACATTAAAGTTAGCAAGTGAAGGCTTTGACATACATTCTAAAAAGACAAATCCAATCAGCCCTGTTCAAAACAGCTCCAGTCCACAAATATTACATTTTTGCATTCGTAAAACGAAGAGTACGGTAGTTTGTTGTTTTGGGATGTTTATTAAGCAACTACAAGAAAACTAGAAAACATCGTTCAACGGGATATGACGTCATACCACAGTCAATCCCATGCGCCAGCGGCGTCACAAATGTGGACTACACTCACTACACTTCATTTCGGAGTCTTTTCTCAGTTGAAAATATCAAACTCACAGAATTTAAAGCAGTTTACAGTAACAGCAAATTGTTTAAATACTGGTCTTTGTGGTAAAAACTGTTTATTTGATGCGGTTACAAACAATAATATTGAAGTGTAGTCCGTCACGTCATTTTGTTGCAAATTCGTCCCCAGTCACTGACCACTTTTTATCCTCACGTCCATCTCTTCAACAGTTTAACAGTGCAGTTAACATACTTTTTTCAAAAATAACTTGTACCATGATGAACTACACATAAATAACTCTCCGATGCTGCAATAAACAAAATTATGTCATACTTTAACCCAAGAGAAAATTTTTTTGTTCAATTTCCTCTGTTGACGTGGTACTTTAGTATGGTATTGCCAATTCAGTTAATACAGGAATCAGTGGCAGTAAGCTATTTATTTTGTCCCTACTCACAGACTGAATCTGTCTTCCACACCGTAGTTGTGACGTAATTACCGAAAAGGACTATTTAGCAATCATTTTGGTGGTGGGGGGGGGGGTGTGCCCGATATCCCTCCTTCACTCGGCACGCCCTTTTCTGTGAAATCGCACAGCCATTTCCCTTCAAACCAAAATAAATGTTTATTGTATTGTTGTTCTTACCACTCTCCTATATGGCTATGACTCATGGACTCCATATCGTTACCATTCATCCTGATCCAGTCACGACTGCGCTGAGCACGTTACTCTCATGGGAGAGAAATATAGTTCGCGTAATGCTAGAATGCGGCTGAAGGCCTATTCTAATTTTAGATGCTACAAACAAATCCTGATATCTAGATAAGGTGTTCTTTCTTCAAGTCAAAATGTATTTTGTTTACTAAAAGATTGATGATTCCCCCCCCGCTTATTTAACGATAAGCCTATGCATGAAACAATTAATGCAGAACTTATCATACGGAATATGGACAATAACATTCTCTTCAGTAGAATTTGAAATTGACCAACATTTACTGAATGTTGGCGTAATTATAATTACAATTTTAGTGTTATGATATTTATGATATACATGTAAATATTGAATATATTCTTTTATTTACTTTACTCAAATGAGAATGACACGTTATAATTTATTATTCAGTGTGATGTCATAGGTGTATGAGAACAACAACAAACGGAAATATACGACAAACGAAGTCGGATAGCCATGCTGCACGAACGCCACTCAAGCTTAAGATTCTCGAAGATTCTTCCACAAAGGGACGTCTTTTTGTGATTTTGCTGTCACAAATATAAGAGTTTTACCAACGTGAGTATTTACTTCAGATAAGCCAGGGTATATTGTGTATTTTTAAGCGTCGTTTGTCATTGACTTATTCCATATAAACTCACAGTTTGCGATATCGAATAAGTGTGTTGTTATATGAACAACCACAAACGGTTGATAAATTGCTATGTATTTCATCTGAAGACAGAACTATGTGGTTCGTATCAACGTTTCATGTAAGAGTCGCTTAACTCTCATATACACGTCACTGGTGCGCGGTGATAGTTAAGATGATAAAAGAAGCGGCATCTTGCCGGTTTACCTAGCTTGATTGCAGCGTACGCCACAATTCGCGGCGTAGACCAAGAGCGGTTTAGCTTCCAAAATAAATTATTTGTTGTATATATGTCGCCAAAAAACTGGCAACGTGGCTGTCTGGGTAAGACTATTATTAGTTTGCAAGAATTAGTTAGAATAATTAGTTTGCCTAGCTGGTTTCTCAAATTAATAATTTTTTGTCCACTGAGATTCCTAAGTAAGACAGGAAACACAAGTATCATGTTGTCATATACCCTGGAGGTCTTACTACTTTGTTGTGCCATGTGTGAGGTAACAATAACATGGATATTTTGTCCTGCTAAACGGCCACAATTCAGCGATTCAATAACGTACGATACTCACGATTTTCTAAGCATTGCGTTACTTCGAATTGACACTGCTTATTTTTATATCTATTTTTGAATACACAATATTGATGACGTCATTTGGGTCATTTAATGGTTGACGTTATGGTGGTAGGAACAGTGATTGGTTGGCAAAATTCAGCCTACTTGAATGACATCAGTTCTATATTTTGAGTAAGCTTGAAATAAGTAAGAGTTAACTACCGATCGAGGATTGATGCATTTAGTCAAATACAGACCGAGGCGCGCAGGATCGAGGCCTGTATTTGACTAAACGCCGAGGTTCAAGGTAATTAAATGAGTAATTTCATGATTGAGAGGGATTTCACAGAAGACTAACGAAACGCATTCATTGTATGTTTATAAAGACAATTGGTGTAATGACACAAAAAGTGTGATGGAGGCATAGAGATGTGAGATCTCGTCAGCGATATCAAAGAGCAAACGTCAAAGAAAAGATTGAAACTTCGAGAACGTTTGATTTATCTTCGTATCAAGAGAAAGCTAATTCTAAGTGCAAATGAGTGTTTGGCACCAAAAATACCATTAATTTTACATGTAGTGAGAAACAAGCAGAAAAAGATATAACACTGAAGACAAGGGAGCACGTTGTTAGAATGAAAGCAGTGAAACGCCGAGTTCTAAACTTGCACGTTTTTTGTGGGGAATGACTTTATGGCTTATGTTTAAGTGTGGTGTAATATTTGTTATAGAAAATAAAATGATTAACCATGAATTTAT
>JAOBAZ010185539.1:0-18065 GCA_026546875.1 Pteroeides caledonicum | reverse complement strand
GCTCGCCTTTTCAATAGGCACTCGGACTTTGAAATCCCGGTAAAGTCCTCTGTCTCGTATTTGAACTATTACTTAACCTACGTCCTAAAACCTGCGCTTAACGTGCAGTTCTACACAAAACTTAGTGTAGTTCTAAAACAGTGAGTGCAATATTATAGTGTAGAGTTGTAGAGTTGTAGTGCAAAGTTATACTGTAAAGTTATAGTGTACAGTTAGAGTTTAAAGATACAGCTACAGCTACGGCTACTGCTACAGCTACAGCTACAGCTATAGTTATAGTTTTAGTTATAGTTAATACTCGGAGCATAGTTACTGTGTGGCTATTGATGTGCTATGAATATTGGTGTAGTGGTAAAGTAATTGTATCTTACACCTGAAGTCTTCTATGGTTCTCTAAAGGAGTTCTTTGTGTTACCCTACCAATGACGTAACACGCAAATCCGTGAATATCTAAGATGACGGTTTGTGAGCATCTTCAATTCAGAATATCTTGATAACCGGGAATGATAAGCGAAAGCCATAAAAAGCCATTACACGTGATTTTGATCGTTCTTTCAACCGAAGCCAATTTAAAGTCCGTTGCGGACACCCTTAAAGATTTTCAATGGAGTTTTGCCAGATATCTTTACAAGTCGAATTTAGTTATTTAATGTTTGTAACCTACAGACATTCCGCAGTACATGAAAGAAAGACGACTGACTCAACAATGTAACAATTTTTATTACCATTTAACGTACACTGGAAAGCTGTTGCTTTCCAGTGTACGTTATAAGAGGACATGCCACATAAGAAATGGATTTAGTGTGCAAAATCGAGAAAACACAATTATTATATTATGCAGTCAAACTTACAACACTACAAAAATTGCAATGTTGCGTGGGCACCACTATAATATAAAATTGAATGGTAATAAAAGATTCAACAGGTTGTTTCTGTTTGATTTTACACCACAGTACTTACTTTCAGAAATAATTTTTCATTTCCTGATAGAAGTCCAATTTCAATGAAGGTCTTATCTAACCATGATATGTTGTACTGTAGGTTGCTGTTTGGATACTTTGCTTCAACGTTTATGAATAGACACTCCTCTTGTTTGCCATTTTGGTGAGTAAATATTGTGGCATCTTTGTCATGATCAGACGGTATCAATTGATAAGGTGTGATTTGACAAGCAAGTTTATCTTTAACCAAAAACAAATTAAATTCATAAATAACACAACATTCAAGAAATACATAAACATTTACCCAACAATAAACTTACCCATTCTTTGTTGAATTAATCTTCCTGTTAAACATCCATATGAGCTCCCATAGCGATAGGAACCACCTTTTTGCTCAATAGTTGGATTACGAAAATGTGGGTTCACAGGATTGCAGTAACAGAGTCCATTACTGGCAGAACAATATGCCTTGGCAATAGTGCATACACTTTCATTTTTGGAACAACTGTCTTGTCCAATGCGAAAAATGTCGGTATGGTTATCCCTGTACACGTAAGTCACTTGACATCGTAAAAGAGATACTTGACAGCATAAATAGACCCAACAAACAATATTTAGGTATTTCAAACACATGATGGCCAGATATAGATATTGTAGATGTTGTTCTTCGAAACGCTATGAAAATATTACCTGAAACAGGTGCAAATCTGCATATCTAACTATCCTTATCTATTCACAGCATGAGATAAACAGTTGAGATCACCAGTGCATACCATGCTGAAATAACGTACTTCAAACGAAAACATAACTATTTAGCAACCCAACAATAATCCAACGCCAAAGTTTTTAAGCTGGTAATATTTACATTAATAGGAGCACCAATGTCGTCATCAGTAATTCAGCCGTTTTAGCAAATATAAAAAAAGATGGCTAAACACTGCAACCATTCTTGTAAGTCAATATTTGTTGGTGTGGTAACGATTTGTCTCACTTCCGCTATTTAACGGGAAAAATTAAAAACAACATTCCGCTGTGAATGCTTGTGAAGTATTTTGTTAACGAAAATTGAAAAGTTAAGCATTCCTTAGTGCAAAAGCGATGGAGCATCGAGAAGTAGTTAGTGCATGTTTGCAAAGCAGGGTATTTGGACATCATTCGGCGAGGTTGTTAAAGACATCCTCTATCCAAAGATCAACTAAGTACATCTAAATGGGGTGAAACGAAGATCTGTAATATGCATGTTACTTTCAAAGTTACTTTTCGTCCATTAATTCTTCCATTTTCATTATTTTAAGATTTACTGAGTAATCACTGATGAATGACAAGTGCTATACTCATAACTTCCAACTAAATACATCATCAGAAACCGAGATGGCGGCCTCGATAGATTCCAAGGTATAGCTTTAAAAGTAAATTACAAAAGGATACAGGATGAAAGACAATGCTAATAGATATAGATCTTTGCCTACTCCACTTAAATGTATTTAGTTAATATTTGTTTTTAGAGTGGAGAATCCACTTAAATGTTGATACGTTCTGGTCTAAGAATAAAATTCCTTGTAAACCTCCAAAATCTGTTCTTTACAAACCTGTTCTTCTCCAAAACCTGTAAAATGCATTATGCAGTGTGATGTCATAAGTATGATGTTTGGATATTAAACAAACCTGAATACCTCGCAAATGAAGCAAAGTAACGAAGTTCAGCAAAACTGGTAGTTCACCATTTACGATGATCTTTAGCATACAATTACAAAATGTCTAGGCGTGACTTTGCTGCATTTCCACTTTAACGTATCCCTAACACTATGGACAAATACCACTGTTTATGTGCAAATAACTCAGTACGATTACTTAGTCAAAGTAATATTTTAGGTGGGTATATTTCCTTTAATACTTAGCAAGTTACATTCGTTAAGTATTTCCCATTTCAATCAAAGGCGCAATAGGGAACCTAAAACGCATGTACACACCAAATACTTAAAAATCTTCTAAACAAGAATTTTCATTAATATCTCATAAAATATCTAAAATATCAAAACGTTTTTTTGAAGTTAATCTTTCATTACGTCACAAACTCTGGGAGCACAAAATAAAAATAAAGCTCCTTCTTGGTGTACAAATATGGCCGCCAGTGGGGTCATGCAGGAGCTCAGTGGTTGAAACACCGCGCGTATACCAGGCTTTGCAAGTCTACAATTGCAACCAATTGACACATTTCTTCACTTGTACCATGTTTAGCACTACGCTTGCCTTGGGTTTGCACCAGAAGGAAACAGCCATTGCAAGTGGTATACAATTGGCAATATGCATCACGCGAGGCGAATCTGTAGCAACCTATAAGTACCAGTAGGTTAGCCCGTGTAAACTAAAACCAACGCTTCAAGTTTTCGCGCCGGGCAAACTAACATGGCAAACCTTTTGCTGTTTATGCACTGCTGTGCAAAGACCTGTGCAGCTTGCCATTGCAAAACAATAGTTTGCTTGGCGTTTGCAAACGCGCAAACTCGAAGTTGCACTTATACACAATTACAAACGTAGTCACAGACAAACCTGGAGCTGCTAGCAATAAAGTTAAGCTGTTCCAAGTGGAAAAATTGTTTGACTCAAGAGACTGTCCACTTCGTTCTTTTTGTGCGTATAAGCCCCACGAAATACTTCAGTAAATAACGCTTAGAGTGTCACTTTTACACTACTTTCGACCCACCTGACTTTTGCAAGACCGTTTCTTCTCCTTCTAACCGTACGTTATTTAAAATTAACATGTTATTGTCACTATTATCTTTAACTGACTCTGGGAATTTATTTTTGAGTACATATATAACGTGCATATTTCTGGCGACAAAAGTATTAATATTCTAGGTTTTAATCACGTGACCTTTTAGCCTAACTTGGCTCAGGTGAAGGGCATCCAGTAACTGAACTATAACAGAGAGACAAAATTGCAGTTGTGTAATATCAATTAATATAAAGGCAGTAAACAGTACAGACAATATGAAAAGCGTTTTTGCGCTTGACACAGGTGACAAGAAAAATGGCAACATATTTTTTATTGCCTTAAATGCAATATCGTCTAAGACTGTTTAATGACTTCTTTTACAATTTTTTCAACTCTCCCTTTGTCTTCGAAATATGGCACTTCAAAGTTTGCCTACCTCCGCCATCCTGAAATATTAACGCAGATTTTGATGACGTCACCATCTGGGTGAGAGGTCTGAAATTGTTCCTACATTTCAAGCAAACATATTTAAGATATTCATAGAGTGTTGAAGAGAATGCCCTCAAACTAGCAAGTTTGTGATCCGTATAAATATGTAGTTCTAAATATAAAAACTGTCAAGAAACAGGTTTTGACGTCATACATGTATATAGATTTGCATGCATAATTATAAAAATTCAAGATGGCGAGCCTGAGGTGACGGTGAGCACACCTTAAAAAAATATAAAATCTTGGCAGCAAAGAAAGATATAACAAAATTGTAAAATAGTTATTAAATAGTTTTATCCGTTCTTTCATTTGAGAAAATAAAAGATGTGTTTTTATTTCCCTTTTGTAAAAGACGAAATCAACATATTTTACCAGAAATGGTTGAAAGTACGACAAGAATGTTAAGGTACTTTTGTTTCGCAAAAACATTCTCTAAAACAAAAGAAACCTCCTTTCCATTTCTCAATCTACACCTTTGAATATTATTTAACCAAAACCCAACCTACCAGACTGACGTTATCAATAAATTAAGTTGTTTTAAACAGGTTTATGCAATTTTATAAGTACGATTTTATAAGGATTAACTTTATCGTTTTTTCCTGAGATGATGTGCAAATGTAAAACGGAGGAAACATCGTTTCTCTTTCTATTCCCAAGTTGTTTTTTTGTCAAATCTACCGCTACAAAAATTGTTTAACAGTTAAAAATTGTTTAATTTTTTAAAAACCTGTTTACCAAACTGATGTGGTCAATAAAAATGTCTAAAGTTTACACAAAAGAAATTTCGTCTTTTGTACAAAAACGAAGATATCTGAAACACAAATTCCCAATTCACTCTTCTTCCAATACCCAAGCAATTGTCGCATACTGAGTTGGCTGATAAGACTCTTCAGTACTTGGTGGAAGATTTAAATCAAGGTTATCTGTGGCCATATAGTTTAACTCCTTTCTGTCAACTGGTTTCTAAATCAACAAAGATCATTTTGAAGATTTGTTACTCTAAGTGTACGTCCAAACATGAACCGTAGTATTAAACACGGATGCGAATGAGGCAGGCAACAGTAGACTACATCTTGTATCAGTGTAAAAGAAAAAAAGAGTAAAAATCAATGCAAAATACAATAAACCCAATGTAATATCGTGACATTTGCACTCAAGTGATGTAGATGTACTGAATGATAAGGTAAGAGTGAGTGCTGAATGTATATACTTTTAGACCCAACCGGGACCAGTTGCAAAAAATGCAACTACCGGGCCTTCCGGCTGAGAATTGAACTCGCAATCTCCGGAACTGCACACTAGCGCTCTAGCTCGTAGCTCAGTCGTTCAGAGCGCTGGTGTAGATTTCCAGAGGTCGCGAGTTCGATTCCTAGCCGCAAGGCCTTGTAGTTGCATTTTTCGCAACTCAGGTCCCGGTTGGGTCTAAAAGTAAATACATTCAGCACTCACTATTACATTGTCATTCAGTACATCCAAAAAATTAACCTGTGTACGCAAGTAGACTTACACGCTGGTAATTTAAAAAGAAAACGTGAAGAACTGCCAGCGTTAAGCATACATTTCAATTCAGAAATGTTCTCATACAAGTCTGTGTTATAAAGGATAGTAAAAACCAACAAACCACACACAAACAGGATGAAGGTTTGCAAAATAATATTGAACAAGTATTTTTACAGCCCGGTTCATACTGTTCGTAATTCATATTCGATCCACTATCTTCTCCGACAATGCATTTTACAAACCCATAACAACTGAAAAAAGCCTAAATGCCAAAAATATTTTTATATATTCGAAGACTACTGAGTGACACAAAAAATCTGTTTTACCTTGGGAGGCAGTTTACTTTTGTTCACCATAGCATACATATCCCCATTAACTTCAGTCCTCTTTATATCAGGCCTGGTGTATTCAGATCTATTTGTTTCAGCTTCTGGTTCGGATATATCCGTAGACATGTTCTGTATTCCCAGCTGATTATTTTCTGCACGATAATATTAAGAGGTCAACAAAATTTTAAAATTGCATAGTAGAAGTATAATTTTTTAACATTTTTTATTGTCTTCAACAAAAGACATGCAATTAATTCATTTAAAATTCAGTCTATTTAATATTTTTTAATTTTTCATTTTTCATTTGAAAAACTAAAAGAGTTTGGTATCTCAGACTTCGCACCGTATCAAAATACTCACATTTAACACTTTTTACACAAAATACTCATTTAATCAATGTAAAAAAGTTGCGCTCATTAGCAACCACTTTGAAGCCTTCAACCAATCAATGTGTGAAAGAACAGACCTGTTAAAACTGTCGATATCATTAGATTCTCGACTTTTTATTTACACACGATGGTAGGTAATAAAGCTTTACAAAAGACCATTTCAAACGTTAGCAGCTGTACGTGTGCTCGTATTTGTTTGCAAATATACGCAGTTTACTGGCAAGAAGTCGCAGCAGCCAAGCTAGATTAGTATGCTTATTAGCCAGAACAAGCAGTTCGCGCAATGCGATATGCGCAAGCGCAGTTCTAAACTTCGAAGGTTCCGACATAACACTACTGTTTCTCCGTATACTGTGGTTTCGCGCACCCCGCCCGCCTCGAGCGCTTCCTGTTAACTCGCCACTTACATGCCCCTTGAGCTACGTAATACATTCAAAATTGTACGAAATATTTCAAGCAAAGACACAAGCTAACCTATAAGGAATTGCAATCCTATACCAATATATTATAGGGCCGACGGAGAGAAGAGTCGTCGCCACACACAAGCACAAGCGGGTCGAAGCGGGTGCCAAACCATAATATTTTCATATTTAACAATATTCTCATGCCATTTAGTATATATAACATTATACGTTGAACTCACCATTAATTTTGGAAAATTGTTGATTCACCTTCTCATGTCTACAAAAAAAAAACTCAAGTATGTCCTGCCTCACTATATTTAACAATTATTTACTGGAGTGGATATACCATTGAAACTATTATTTTGTAATATGTATTCATGTACTCGTCCAATTTCATCTGCCGTTACCTAAAGAAGCCGGGAAGCAATTTTGTCTTGAAACTCGAACTAGTGTTTGATATTACGAACTAAAGTAAACAACCAAATTGCTTAAAAATACCAGAGACTTTCAGTATATGCTAAGAGTTCTTAGGACATACTGAAAATCGGGATAGTACTTTTTAAACAAATTGACTGGTTACTCTACGGTAGTACCTCTAGTTTGAAACAAAACAAAATGGTTTTTTGGTTGGCCTCGGTTATGAAAGATGAAACTGAACGAATTGACGGGTATATGTCCCTACCTTTTCCTGTGCATCATATATTATGTATTTATGTATGTATGTATGCACGCATGCATGCATGCATGCGTGCATATATCTATGTATAGTGCGCGTCCGCGCTTGTGCAACGTACGTACGGTGTAAAGTATTGTTAACCGAGGATGATTCTGCTTATCAATCAGTAATAAAATCACAATAGTTGCTTTTTCCAATGGAACAATGCTAGTAAGACCATGACAATGACGCACAAACGCGCTTTAGATTTTTTTGCAAATCCACAAGAATCGGTTAAAGGGGAATGTAGGTCACGTGGCTTTTACCTATACAGTTTAAGTAGTAACTTCAGGCCCTGACCTGTTTTGTCTCCTTCGTTTGACAAACTTCCACGCAAAAACAATTACAACCACCAGAACAATAACCGGTATGATGACGCCAACGGCAATAATTACTTCATGGAATCCATCACCTGAGCTGCCTCCTCTATCGTTCTGTTCTGTTCTGTTTTGGGGGCTAGAAGTGGAAAAAGCGGATGATGCCATTATGATAGTGGAAGCGGCAGTAGCAGATGGTGATAACAGTAACCGGACTTGGTTTGAAGTTTGTCCTCGAGTTGTCGCTGCCATTGGTGCTTTTGTGGTTTTCGTCTTCGCTGTTGCTTGTGGTATAGTCGATGAGCCTGAAATTATAGATAAATCAGAGATAAATTAGTGTAATTTCGTAGAAGGTTGAGGTCGTTGTTTCTGCAAGATAAATTGTTGTATCTAAAGGGTTGTATTTAAAACACGCTAACTGATCAGAAATTGAACACAAGTATATTAATCAAATGGGAAAAGGTGAATTTCATGTCTTTATATCCAGAGTTAAAAAACCTCCTGTACCGAGCTAAGCCGCCAACACCTCCGCAATTTCAGAAATGTTAAATCTCAGTTTAAAGGAAAAATTCAAAAATGAAAATTCTTAAAATCATTGGTCTCCACCAGACGGAGTTTATAAATTTCGGCAGAGTAAACAGCAGTATGCCGTATTTCTACTTCAGCATTAAAACACACTTTTTGATACGGAGCGAATACTAAGACCAGAGTGGTTTACTCGTCTGACGTCATTATGTATAAGGTCTATTAAAACAATATTTTTTGGTCTCCTTCACGCTTGCTACAAATCAATTTTTAATCAATACTTCTTTACATTATTAAAAGTTATTTTTCCTTACCGGATAGCGACCAGGTTCCAGCCACCTTTGCTTGCAAACAATCATCTGCAGTCTTATTTTTATCGTTTACAACTTTGGGGCAACGTAGGTTTATTGTAATTATCAAACCTTGTAACATGGGAACAGACTTCTTCCACTGTAAAAAGGTAATATACAAGCTTTAAAGTGCTTATAAACCCAAAATGGGTTTTTGATGATTCGTATAGAACATAAAAAGTTAGTTAAAACTTCTAGATTAGTTTTTGCGTCAAACTTTTACTTTTGGAAATATAACGGTTCAAAGTCAATATTTTTGCAAAAAAGTCGCGCATTCGAGAAAACTGGGTCGGAGGAACGTGTCATGTTTCATATACCATAAAAGTATATTACAACTCGAATAAACCAGATAAAAAATCGGCTATTTTTGCAAAAAAACCTGATATGTGTAGCTCAAACTCATTTTCGAGAGCATAGCAATTCATCTGCCAGCTGCCTTCCTCGAATCCAGTCTCTTGCGTGTTATTTTGGCGGCGCAACTTTTTTAACAAAATTGGCCAAGTTTGCATGTTTGAGCCGTTATATCTCCGAAAGTAAAAGTTTGACGCAAAAACTAATCTAGAAGTTGTTAACTAACTTTTTATGTTCTATCCGAATCACCAAAAACCAATTTTGGGTTTATAGGCACTTTAAATCTTAAACATCCACTGTATATATAGATATGATGGTTAAAGTAAACGGTAACCATATCCACATCCATAAACCATAGTAATACATGCAGAGGACTTGGAAGACGACCATTCTTTTTAATAATGGCCCACATAGTTTTAGCGGTTATAAATTTGTTACTAAAAAATCAATATTAATACCCAAGAGGAAATGCTTTTTAAAAAACATTTTCTTTTTAATATCAATACTAATTTTTTGTCTGTCGCGAGTATTGCTAGGACACAACAACCTAAGTAAGAGGTGCAAATAAAAGATGTAATATCAATCTAAAAACTGTATTATTAGCATTTACAGACCTGGAGAGAGGGGGATTCGATGAATACAAGAAAAGATATATTCCGAGTGTTTTGCCTGAGGAATATATCTTCCCGGAGGAGGAGTATTTCAAGAATTCCCCTGGCAAAAGGTCTATAAATTATAAATTATATCAAAACCTCGTCTATACATACCAACCAACCACATCGTAAAATCGCTTTTTCTCGACTATCTAGCTTCGATCTAGTCGTGCGCGAGGCAACCACGCGTGGTGCAGTCCGAAAGGTATTGGATACCCCGAAAGGTATTGGAAGTCGAATACGGAGGAAAACTGGGTGGAACTCCACGAATAATTGCCTGATCACGTGGTACAATTCAAGATTTATGAATTGCTAATTTACAGTTGAGATATAATATTAATTAAAGATTTATTGTAAATAAGTTGTGTTTTCCTATGCTAATGAAGTACAGAAATATAGCCAGACAGCTATTTTTCAAACTTCTCTACTAACAGGATATTAGCTAATCTCCTAGTTTTATAACCAGATAAGACAATACCTATATTATCAAAAACTAGTGTAGGTAGAACGGCGTTTTAAAAACGGTTTTTGTTGAACAACGCAACGCTAAGCTAAAAAGCTACGTGATCTTGCTTAGTTATACCACAGTGATACTTCCCTTATATAGCAAGTTAAAACAACCTTCGTTAATAAATCATTTACTTACCTTCAGGAACAGATTACCATTTGTTAGTGAAAGATCAGAATCAAAAAAGCTCTTATCCAACCATGATACAGTAAACTGATTGTTGCTATTTGGATACTTGGCTTGAACATTTATTAAAGAACATTTGCCTTGTGTGACACCTTGGTGAGTAAACATTACGGCACTTTTACTGTGATTATATTGTATCAGTTGATAAGGTGTGATGTTACATGGAGGTTCATCTTTTAACATAAAATAAATAAGAATCATGAGACACAAATACTAGACACTACAAAATATTTGGTCTCGCGATATACTTACTAATTCTTTGCTGAATTAAACTCCTCGATAAACAGCCATATGAACTACCATAACGATAAGAACCATCTTTTAACTCAATAGTGGGAATACGAAAATGTGCGTTGTTTACATTACATTGACATAGTCCACGAGTTGATTGACAAAATGCTTGAACACTAGTGCATACATCGTTCTTACTACAACTTTCGTTTCCAATACGGAAGCTGTCAATAAGATCTCTTTCCACAAAAGTCACTTGGCTTCGTAAGAAAGATACAAGACAAAATAAATACAACCACCAGACAACGTTCGTGTATTTCAGGGCTTTCATCACAAGCGATCTCAATGTTTACTTAACATATCGGCGAGATACTGGCATTATTCGTATGATCAGTCTATTGAATGTTCAATTAATATTTTTAGTAACAGCGAGGGACTGCTAAAATCACCAGACCACATCGCGAAAATATTTGTACACCAGGTCATAAACCCAAATTCCGAGAACTGTCATCTCTTGAATTCAAGATATTGCGTGGTATTTAGGTACTACATATATCTAATTTAATGTAATGGCTTCGTCTTAATAATTACAAATAGGAATGGGGGAAACAGCAGAGCATGCAGCAGAGTAAAAGGTAAACACATTTCCCACAACTTAACATGATATTTTAATTAATATCACGCGAACTACATAAAAATATACTGACATGCGCATTACCATATAATTATGATAAAATAGAAAAGATATATGTGTATCTATACCTACATAATCTTAATTTAACAAAAAGTAATTTAATAAATAATAAAGTTATCAATTTAAACAAAATCGTCCTGTACTATCTTGATAAAATGCTTTCCTATAATAATAGGATTGAAGCTTTGGCTTAAGCTGATGGTAGTTGTTAGACTTGTGATTTCTTGATTGGTGGCCTGGTTGAAATGGATTTCGGTGGTCGGTTAAATCTGAGGTAATTAGCCTTTTTCTGCATTTGAAGAGGTGCAATAATTTGGAAATTTGGTCGACGAAATTCGAGTTAGAAGAGATCCGTTTGAAGTAGCTTTCGGTGTTAATTATCCGGGTAGCTTCAAAAAAATTTTGTTCCCTTCGTTGAACGTTTCGAGAAGAGCGCGATGTTAAATTGGTGTAGGGTGACCAAACGTTGCTGGAATATTCCAGTTTTGATTTCACAAGCGCACAGTGGAGTCTATTGCGCGTTATTATAAAATAAAGCAATAATTTACATATTTACAATATCATTCTAATTAATGCGAGTAATTAGGGTTTCAAAAATTCGTATTTATAAAGATCATATTTGATATCATACATGGCAAAATTAAAATGTCACTCTGAATCTTGTCTGATAACTACAACTAGCAACAAATCTGAAAATACAGAGTAGATCTCTACAGAAAAACACGATTTTTTTTAGAAATAAGATTCAGATGAAAGTCGATGAAAAAGCATACTTTAATTTATAAATGTTTGAATTTTTGTTACTTTGAATATGTTTACCAATTCAAATCTTAATCTCTTGCCTCATAGTACCACTGAATGGTTTTCGACGTCCAAGTCTAAGAACAAAAAACTTGCCTAAATCGTTTAGAATACTCGATTTTATAAGCCTTGCTCTCTACCAAACCTTGCTGGAATTCGTACAGGACCAAACAACGACTAAAGCTTGCAAGATTTCACTTTTGAGCTTTTTTCTTCGCCATTTTCTTTATATAATCGCTGGAAATACAACTTGATCGTAGCACAAAATAAGAAATAAACAGAAGGCCGGGCAACTCAGGACGGTAGGCCAATGAACTGTATGTTAATTAACTAAGCAGCCAACAAAAATGTGCGGCTAAATACAGGAATCGCACATCGGACGCCATATTGGAGTACACTGCGTAAAAGCCTGGGATTGACATGTGAGCCCGTCTGTGTGTTCTCTGTTTTTGTAATAACACGCACAAAAATACGATATAGCCAGATAATATTTTTGGGAGTTGAATATAATATTCTAAGGCTTCTCATTGGCTAAAAATACTGAACCCATTCATCATAAAATGTTATATTCACTGGCCAATAGCGTTCATGCAGTCAATTTACAAACGTTGTAAAAAAAGAAAAGAAAAATTACGAAAACTGAGTTACAAAACAAAAGAACAAAAGAGTATAAAAAATACTATAATAATTTTTCACCTCAGTCTCGGTGAAAATAAGTGAACATTTACCTCGGCTGCCTCTTGCTAAATGTTCGCCTATATTGAGCTTGACTTCGGTAAATAATTACAATATTGCGCTTTATCTATACCGTTATCCTGTTTTATCGTTCGGCAATTTTAAGTGTTCGTCTTGTACGCGGTGCGGTATGGTTCGATTGCTGCTAGTTCTTGTCTTTTATCAAATAATTTTCCTTGCAATTTTTACAAGGAAAAATATCGGTTGACAAAATGTTTAAACACTAACATACACACTCGTTCATAGTACAACTCCCAGTACGGAAGCAGTCGCTAAATGCTGTGTAAATGAAGCTATATAATGGCGGCCATATTGGTGTAGAGGATTCTCCGCTCTAAAAACAAATATTAACTAAATACATCTAAATGGCGTGAAATAAACATCTTTGTGCATTTAACAAATAAACATTAAATTTCTCCTAACTGTTTCATTTGTTATTTACTTCCAAAGTTGAACCTCAGAATCCATGGGGGTCGCCACCTTGATTTCTGATGACGTAATTTAGTTGCTTGACTAATTGATAACCGCCAATTTATTTCTTACAGTATAGTTAGTAAAGTATGACCATAACACTTGTCATTAATAAGTCATTACTCAGTGAGTCTTACATTGATGAAAATGATACAATTAATGGACAAACTATTGAGAAATGTGTCAAGCAACCGAGTTACGCCATCAAAAATCAAGATCGTGGCCCCCATGGATTCAGAGCCTCAACTTTAAAAGTAAATAACAAATGAAAGATAGAGCTAAAAGAAATTCAATGCACATATTCAGAAGAAATATTTGTTTTAGAGTGGAGGTTCCCCTTAAAGTTTGTAAAAATTGTTTAACTTGACTTGAATTATCTCAATTCCTGAATTAGAAATGTGTTGCAGAAGATTTCCACCTTGGAAAAGCAAGTTTGCCTGTTGTTCACCTGAAGTAAGCAAAATTATCAGAATTACAACGTGTTAAAACTTTATTTCTAAAATCTGAATCGAAAGCTAAGAGTGAGTGCTGAATGCATATACTTGAAGACCCAACCTGGAACAGTTGCAAAAAATGAAACTACAGGGCCTTACGACTGGGAATTGAACCCACGACCTCTGGAATTGTAAACCAGCGCTCTAACCGACTGAGCCAGGAAGGCCATTGCCAGGAGTTGGTCACGAATTCAGTATATATGTACATGTAGATGGTAATGCTGATTATATGAAGGAGTTAATTGTTAAATATAATACACATTCACCACTCACTCTCACCTTACCATTCATTACGTCTACATCACGTGAGTGGAAATGCCACAATGTTGTATCTTAAACTCGCCTATCACAGAATTCTGATACAACGCAAAACTGCCTGCCGTACTCAATAAAACACTTACCATTTTCATCCAGTTCCAACTTAGTTTTGAACAAAGTCCTCCAATCTTTGTAATATAAAGCAACCAGACTGCTACATTTTACGCACCAGTTACCTTCCACATGTTGATTGCCAGGAAAATAACCGCTCGTTAATTGAAAAGGGGTAGGGACGTACGCCATTGAATGTTCAAACGTATGCTGAAATGAGAAACCTCAAACAGTCAAAAGAAAAACGCGAAAAACCTGTTTTTAAAACAAGATCTCTCAGCTTTACACAGAGCGACAATGAAGGTTGAATCAAACTGGCTATAACTGGTAAGAACGGACAGCCGCTGAAGTAACGTCCCAAATAACACACAGCTAGGGATTTGCCGGATACCGGATAAAGCCGAATAGCACTGCACGTATACTGGTATACCGGTAAGTGAAATAACCGGATAGTGGATAGTATTACTATCAATAATTAGTCAATAGTGAATATTCTATTTTTTTGAACGGAGCTTACGAAAGTACACTGACAAAAGCAGTGAGCGGGGCAAACCACAGACACACACACACACACAGACAGACGGACGGACGGACGAACTAAAAAAACTTACTATAAACTGAATATATAGAGTTTCTCACACCTTACGAATTTCTTCAAAAATTGCAGTCGGCATATATAAACGTGGCCTGCATAACACAACCACGCTGTTACTCATCTCCACTGTGGATAACGCCGCTTTAAAAGCTCGCGATTCCAAGTATGTCCCGTCCAGCAAAACGACAGCATATCGGTGCAATCCGCACTCCCGAAGACGCCTCTCGTAATCCTTCGCTAACGATTCGTTGCATGTCGTAATAGTCACCTTGAATTGCACGTCGAGGGATGTCTGTGCAAGTTCTATCATATTTTTAATAAAATAATCGACCCAAACGCCTTGACTTTCTCGACAATCTGCTATGAATACAAAATTTAACGGTTCCAAGGGATTCCAATAATAATGTACTGGTTTACACAGTGTGAAATTATTGCCATGGTAGTAACCAAGAAAATATTCACTCATTCTTTGTTTATAATCCAATCCATCTACGATGAATTCCAAATCTATTAACAACCTACGACAATGTCTGGCGGTTGTGGTTTGGGTACTTTCGAATTTGGTGATGTCGAAGGATGGATATTTCCTGAAAAATGGAAACAACTTCCATGATATGATTGTTAAGCGCGTCAAACAATTCTATCAATTTATATGAGAAAAGCAGCCTCGTTCCAGGCGCTGTTTGGCACGGCGTGACGTACACGCAAAACACACTCGAGCGGCGGAACCAGAATTCTCTATTAAGAGAGTTAACTCATGTATTGCTAACAAATCCTTTGAATTTGGTCGTTTTTGGACCAAAAATGGCGGCGATTTATTGTTCTGTTATTGTATGCCGACATTTTCGTTCCAACTTGAAAACAATAGATGTTCTAATCCTCCCGTATAGAGGGCTCTGCATGCGCGGAACGTCCTGGCAGAAAATCTATTCAAGATGGCGGCAGGTAGTAATTTTGTATATACAGAATACTTCATGGAAAGTGGGTGCGTTTCTAGTCATGAGTTGCAAAGTAAATTTAAAGGAACGAGTGAGGAACGAGCGAGCGAGCTTTATGATACGAAATTAGGGTAGCTCCCTGGAGTTCCGAAAAGAAATACATTTAGGCAATAAACAAAAAGTAAATTTTGGTCTTAATTCTCTTCTAAAATTTGGCATGTCAAAATAACATACAGGCCAACTTCGGGACAAAAATTTTAGTAGAGAATTTAGACCAAACCAAATAAAGACAGCGCGGGGAAACCGCCTTTTCCAGTAAACTACAGTACTTGCAGTTGTCCCTGGAATGATTTTCCCTGGAGGTGGCGGAAAGCGTCATTACATGTAAAGAAAAACGAATCTGGACGGTTAAGCACAGGTGTAGCGTGGCGTGTCCAAATAATATTTGTCTGCCAGGATGTACTTAAGAAAAAGATGCACGTCAAATCCCGTGTACAGATGCACGTCGAATCCCGTGTTCCACAACAGGAATTAATTCGCTCAAATATACAGTGAAAATATTTCGCAAGTAGACGCGCGAACGACGTGATTTCATGGTGAAAAACCTCTTTTTCCTCTCTTATTTGCCAAACAAACGTCAACTTTTCACACCTTAATTTTACAAGGCCCCGTGTACAAATACGCAGAAGTCAAATTGTCAACCACAGTCTGTTTCGCTTGAACACTTAGAAAAATCCCTAGCTCTGGTGATGATGAATGCTAGAGTTGACTAAAGCATAAATATAATAAAGCAATGAAAGTAACTTACTTGGGTATTGCTTTCTCTAGGCCCGACATAACAGCCTGCACCGCTTCCTGTACACCTGCGGGCGGATTGCCAGGCGGGGTGTAGACAATAGTTTCGGCGTCGAACTTCGCTGGTGTAGTCTGATTCACAGCCGTGCATTCCGAAAAGCTTTCAGAGAGATGGATTCTGGGTATAAAGCTTAACAAGTAATGGACATCGGGGGGCAGTACTGGAAGAACGGGATACCGCGGTGCTACAACAAACCCACGACACGTAAAGTTACGTGAGCTGATCTCTTTGAACGCCGTGGCTCCTGGCGCTAACCACTCGATAACCAAACCCTTTCTTTCGGGTAAAGAGAATAATTGCACCTCAAAATAATACGAGTAACTATCGTGCAATAGATAAACTTCGGAATATATTTCGCCATTCTGTGTCGAGTTGGATTTCAAAATGACATGAGCTTCGCCGCGACTAGTTTCCAGGAATACCCTGATCGGTGAAAAGTTTACGCGGAATTGATAGAAGCCGTTCTCGGTTGGACGAAGGTAGCTTACGATACGTTTGATACAAGGTGTCTGAATTGGGGCCACGACAGATCTCCAGCTGTCAGTCATGTAGCTTCGATCGGGGTAACGTGGAAACTTTGGGTAACCTAGGACATTCTCAAACGTCCTTGAATCAACGCCGTTATCCCACACGGCAACGTTAAACAAACTGTCCGTTTTACACTTTGTCGCACTGTAGTTTTGGATGAGATGAGAAATGCCCTTTTGTTCCAACTTTCGATGGATAAGCACAACAACTATTGCTGTAGCCACGGACAAAGCAACGAAGCAATTCCTGATTCGAACTTGTGTTATTCTCACCATCACTTTTATTGACAATACTCCTCAGCCATCGCTCAACAAAATACTACAAAGAGCTTGTTAAAAACAAAACAAAAATATATTTGACACAGTTTTCCATAATTACAACCTTGAGACTTTGCATGCCATGCCACGTCGGCATTGTTTCCACAGAAACAACAACCAAGAGTTGAATACTAATGATGAAAGGCCATTAATGATTAAATTAGACACGTCAAATCTCATTACAGTGATTCTCGAAGCCACTCGAAAAAAGTAAACCCTTTCAACCTATGATCCACAACTAATCTATCAGATTAGAATGCTTGAATTGCTTACAAAAGGAAAGGCTGTGTAGAAACTCAACGTTTTCCACTCATTAGGACCAACAACTCAAACAGAACTAATGTATTACAAGCATTGCTGCAGCAAATTGTTTGTATCAGCCTATTCCAGTGTAACGCGAAATTCATGGGGTCCTACTAATTACTACCCGAGACTGCCCGACACCGACAGGTCACCACCAAAAAATACCACAATAATTGGTATTGACATGCCAAATATCAATAAATAATGATATACCCAATTCTCCAAACAGTGGCTTAACCATCTTCCAATATTCAGAACTTGCGGCCAAACTCTCAGCAACAGCCTCCGTAGCTCAGTGGCTAGAGCACTGCACTAGAATTGCAGGGTTGCAGGTTTGATTCCAGCCTTAAGTCATAGATC
>JAOBAZ010185428.1:0-10365 GCA_026546875.1 Pteroeides caledonicum | reverse complement strand
TTCTTCCATTGTTCTTTCTTTGTTCTCTCCTTTGTTCTTTGGTTTTGCTGATGGCCTATATATATGCCACTGAGCTTTAAAGGGTTAACACCAGGGTTGCCAATTCGGACAAACCAAACACCCAGTCATTATTGCTGTTACTGTAAGACAAAAAAATAACAGAACAAAAAAAACAATGACCAGGAATTTGTTTATTCTATAAACCTGGCAAGCCTGTTACACATATAACAATATTTTCTCTTGGAGTTTACAAGGTGTTATCTTTTAAAGTCTGTTTCTGTCAGGATTGTTACTCTGATCAAACTTACTGTATGTTTTGGCTGTAGTACCTTGTGTTTTTTATTTATCCTATCTGGTAAATGAAGATCACAGCAGTTGGTTGTATGTTGTAGTTACCAATAATTTATAGGAATTACCATATGTAAAAATATATATTACAGTATATGCAAGTAACAATACAATGGATTTTTCATACAATTTATTATTTCATATTTTCAAGTTCCTGGAAGAACATTAAGAACTTTCCATTTTAAAATATTTTCAATCAACAATTCCATGAACACCATTAGAATCAACAATGAAAGAACATGTCAGATTAGGCAAATGAGGAGCAAAGATAACTTTTAATTGACGTCTTGGGTTGTCCAGTTGACAAGGATGTTCTTCATCGTCATTATAAGTCTTCATTCTTGATAACATTAATCTTACTGTTATTAAATTTGACCAGGTCAAACCTAGGCTTGGAATAATGTCTTGATTTGAGCTCTCATTGAAAGCGGCAGACACCTATAGGATAAAAATAAGGATGAATTGTAGATAAGGAAGAACAGTTATATAGCTCGCAAATTCCTGCAGCTGCCCTGTGGACAAACAAAATTCTCTGAACAAAGAAAAATAATACAAGGAAAATCATAGAAACAAAGGGAAATAATAGAAGCCAAAATGTGTTCAGGAATAAAACAATTAATTACTTGTACTAAATTAGACCCACAGCAGATATAAATCAACACCATATCACATTAACCACAATACTTTGCTGTAATCATGGTAGTTGAATGAGACCCTAGCTTTTTATACACACCTGATTAACACAAACTACAGGAACGTTGTTCTTGTAACTAAGTTCTCTTAACCGAGCTGCAATTGTGTTCATTACTTTTGACCTTTTGGCCATTTCATGCACAGAGTACTCCACGCGAAGTAAAGCAGCCAATGAATCGACAACAATAAGTTTAACATTCATTTTTTCCAGTAGTGTTGGTAACCGTTTTTTGATAAGAATCATTAAAGTCTCGACATCTGCTGCATGTTCAATAAATATATTGTCACCAACTGTTCCACATTTGAAAAGTTTCTTATACTTTTCTTCAAACCCTGGGATAATTTGTTGTAATCTCTTGCTTGGGAACACATCTTCTGTACTTATAAACACTGCAGCTCCATTCAATCCACCAAAGGAGTAAGGAAGTTGGACTGTAAGGCATAACTGTAAACAAATTTGGGTCTTACCACTAGAGCTTTCTCCAGATATTTCAGTTATTCCTTGTGATAATATACCACCTTTAAGTCCTCGATCTAAAATGGGACAACCTGTGGTAAGTTTGTAAATATTTTGTAGTTCATCGCACTCCTTCTTGTGTAAATTTAAAGCCGATAAAACTGGAGGTCGTGGAGTACTTTTAGAAACAGCCTTTACCAAGCAACAAACGTCTTGCAGAGATAATTTAGTTAACCTACAAAGATCTGGTAGAGAAGTCTCCAACACAGTTCTTGGCCGTGTTATTCGTCCTTTCTTTAATGCTCGGATAATTCGTGGGTGAATGTCTAGTTTCTCCATATCATAATTATCTCGTATTTATTTTTCAGTTTCCAATACTATTATTCTTTCCTTGAGAAACGCAGTGAACGATTTTCAACACTTCTTAAAAGCATATATTATATCTTTTGAAACAACGCAAAGTTCGCGCCAGTTCGCAGTAATGGCGGATATCGTCGCTTTTTGCCGGAAAGTATTCGTAATGGTTTATTTGTTATTAACGTAAAAAATAGGTCCGCTCAAAATCGCATTGAACTGCTGAAACAGAACAAAGTTGAATAATAATCCTTACGTATTTTGAACGTTATAGGTTCATAGAGACGGTATAATGTTCTGTTAGTTGTATGGTGTGAGGCGATGGTTGTTGACGTGTGGTTACAAAATTTCTCGTGAAGCCAGTGAAAAACAAGTCTCCTCCCTCAGTACAATATTCAATTTAAGTGTCTGCTTAATTTTCTCTTAATAACTGAAACAACGTGCTGTTTTTTTTATTATTCCAGTGTTATTTTTATCGTTTTGGAATTAAATTATTTTTCTGTTATCAATTGGGTTGCAATTAACCATTGTAAAACCATTAAAAAATTGTAGGTCATCATTACAGCTAGACTTAACTTAAAGAAATATATACATTTGAAAGAAGCGTCCCTCCTAGGGAAATCTACACCCCCGTCAGGTGAGCATTGATCCGCAGCTGAGAATTACATTACCGATAAATCACCTTGTGTTGAAAGTAGTAAGAGAATGTTCAAATTCATCAATGACAAAACAAAACTTGAATAACACAGTGAAATGATAAATTGAAACTTGTAAGCACAGAATATAGCGATATAGACAGAAGGTCAACTTGGCACGTGTCCAGCTTACAGTCCACTATAATGGCAGACCAGCTCAACATGCTGATTGGGTGTTTTATTCGTTAAAGGGAATATATTGCCAGAGAAATGGCCTTCTGTTTATTCCTATTCTGGGCTTGTAAGTAGTTTCGCTGATACTTTAAGGAATGGTTTTTCATCAGGTCTCTCGCCAAGATCAAGGTAATTTTTTGGGAGGCCAATACAAGTAAATTTATTTTGGTCACTCGCAACTTCCCCGCCTGCGTGTGGGATTAGCTTGTTATGTCAGCTATGTCGGTATGTTAACAAAATACAACTAAAGCAAGGTGTTATGAATTTTTTTTTTAATATGTTTAAACATTTTTTGAAGACATGTCCATATAGTTGATTATTTTTTACTTCTCTAAGGAAAAATATTTATTGAATACAATTTGAAATGACTGCCAGCAGACGATTATGATTGTTATATACTTAAATAAATTAACATTGTGATTGGTTGAATATAATTTTATATTTCTAAAGAACCAATCAGAAGAAGGAATGGTAACTTTATCGCAGCTTGACCAAGCATATTTTAAAGGATTATTTTTCCATAAAAAACAAATACAAACATCATTTTTTTGTAGAAGTGGTTAGGAAGTACTGAGGAACATAGCAAACCAACTGGTAATGTTTGAGCTTGTTACTCTTCGACAAGTATGAATGATGTCATTCATAAATCATTTGCCATCGCTCTATTGGACAATGCGGATTTGATATTACTTCATTCCATTGTGCAGAAGCGGCTCCCCCGGTCAGCGAACTGAGCACGACTTGGCCTACTTTTTCATGACACCCGCCTGGATCTTTTACCAGTACAGTCATGACGAGAATTACAGAGTCCAGGACAATTCCTGAACCATCTAAATCAAAAGTAAATGTTTGCATAAAACGAGGATTTGTAGTTTTTTTCTTCGATCGGGTTTTCTTTTTGCAAATTCGTCTTCCATTAAAGAATAATTCTACTTTGATATAAGGATCTGGAAAAAAGAACAATTCAGTTAATCACGGACGGACGGACGGACGGACAAACAGATACACACTCACACACGTACGTCCACAGACAAACTAACGTATTTGACAATTTCCTTACCACCTATTCCATAATTGCTAATTTTTGGTAAATTTTTAGCCTGTACAATTATCAATGATAATTTATTCGCTAATGGCTGATGACAAACGGAAATTAGTAATTCTCCAAGGACCTGAAAGAAAGAGAACTCCACAATTTTATTTTGTGTAAACCATAGACAGCTATGAGAGTAAAAGGCAAAAAAGTCTATAAAACGTATAAAAAATGTTTTTCACTTCAGACTCGTCACGTTCGTTTAAAATGTTAAAATACTTTTTAAAATACTTTTCGGGAAATTAGTTATTAAATCCTTAGCTTCGGGAAGCTTGCATAAGCTTATCACTGTCGAGGAGTGGGTGTCGGCAAAAAGAGCAACGGACTTTTTAAATGAAGGACAGTAATATTTCATTACTCTTTCTTAGGGGGTGTTTATATGGAGCCGAACTGGCTCGGTTAACCGGGCTAGCCCGCTTTGCCGAGTCAAATTTTATCTTGTGTTTACTTGAAGCGAGCTAGCCCGCTTAGGCGGGATGGGTATTTATGCCCATGCACACTTTACGTAAAGCCAGCCCAGTTCACCGGGCCAGCCTGGCTCCATATAAACACTCCCTTAGTAACAAAGTCCGTGGAAGGAAGTTTCCTTGCTATATGAAAGCCGTATGTGGAAGTCCCACAAAGCTTTATAGACTTCGGGAACATTTTCCTTAAGTTATGGCATTACTCACAAACAACTTACCGGCTGGGGTTTATATGGTTTTAAATTTTGACAAATTGTTATTTCTTCATCAACAAACTCGTAGTTCACTAAATGTAATAATAGTTCACCAATAACAACATTTCTCTGTATAGGTTCGTGGTGAATGACCAAAAAATGAATAGTTAACTGCAAGATTTCCATGAGGGTCAATCCACCAATGGCAAAACATTCGTCGTAGACAGGATTAAGACATTTCGGTACAATGTTTGTTGTATAATTATGACGACGAGATGGTAACACATACAGTCTGATAAACGGTGATGACGTATTGTTTCGTAAATCTCTCACAGGTAAGTCAAAAGCTCGGTTTACCTAAAAAATATAAACCATTTAATGCCAATGACCAACCATAAGCCATGGTTGGTCATTGGCTTCCCACTGAAGTTTCCTCTACCTGCAATATCAATTTACTGCATTGTTTTACGCGATCTGGCTAAAGATATCATTAATTCAAATAAAATCACAACATTACATGTCTCAAAAGTTGTAAACAAAATGAAGTTGAGGTCTATTAAAAGCCTAGTATCTTATAAAGCTAGCGGCTGTCGTTTTGGGCGCCACAAATGCGATCTCAGGTTTATGGATTGCAGGTTCTTATCAAGATCGTCACAATCAACGCATCAGTAGGTGTCTTCTTTTTAAGTAAATTGCGCTGTACTTACCTTAAGAAAAAGTTCGCAAGTACTTTGCTTATATAACAACGCTACATTCAATTTTCCAAGACTTGTAGAAGATGGAGGGCGATTTCTTTGAATTACTGACGACGCTAGATTTACAGGAATCTTCTCGTCACGTCGAGCAACTTTTTCAGTGTGCATTATATTGGTATCATCAACTTCAAGCTTAAACAATACGTCTTTATTCTCATCCATTACTCTTATGGCTGGAATTTTTCTTTCTCCTGCAATATTACACCTCGCTGTCTGAGGTGAACTCGCACTTGAATTTGTTGACCCAAGTGATATAAGTTCAATGGCCTTAGAACGTTCACCTGAAGGACTTCCTGGGCTAAACATTTCATCGGGCGCAGTTCTGTAGTTGCTTAACGACGAGTTGTCGTCATCCTCTGTAAAGCATAGAGGGTCATCGATTACAGAGGTATGTGTTGAGCCAGATGTACTACTTAACTGCGGAGAGTTTTGCACAAGTTGAGGTACAATATGAGGTGAATGTTTTGGAATTGTCATGCTTTCGTGTGTTGTACTTGCTAGTTCGTAACTTTTCCTCCATAACTTTCTTCCTTCTTTTAATAATGCAGTGTCTTTCTTCCGGTCTCGTTTGCAATACAGACGATAAAACACGCACAATATTCCAACAAAGCACACAGGAATGCCGGCTGCTAATGCTACCACCAAAGCCACTACAAGTAAAACAATTATTAGTAATACCAATAATACTAATAACTGTATCTTTCTGAACAGTTAATAAAAATATAGTACATATAAACACCACATAATACAATTTCATATAATTTCACTTGTTAACTGTGATGGAGCAATAGTTTGTTAACTGAGGAATAAATGAGGCACAATTTAGTACATGAATAGCAAATTAAGTTTCCATAATTGCTTCTTGAAGTTGTTTTGTAGACTATGTTTGAAATTGAACAAAGGAAGAATAATGACATTTCATAAAACACGAAACTAGAAACAAAATATGGGGTTAAGCTTTTTTTAATAAATGAGCAATTTGTTTGACAATTTATAATTTGTCAAGTTGTTTGCCAGCTTACAATACGACTGACAAATAATTAAAAAAAGGGAACTTAAAATAATCGAAGAATGACGTCCTTTTTTTAAAACAATTATTTACCTCAGACTCGGGTCAGTTTAGGTGATTATCGATGAATTATCTATTTGTCTTCCATAATTACCTCATCGTCGGCAACAATTGTTAAATAATACATACCGCTAACACATATTTGGAATTGTTCGCGTAACAAAATAAATCAGCAAAAATAACAAAAAAACGTCCTCCACGCGGTTTTGTAGTTCCTACTTTTGTAAAATTGCCATTTACGTGACAAATGTTTCTAAGAATTAACTTAATCGACACTAAAGCCTAGTTCACACTTGTCGTAAGAATCGGCGATTTTCATTGTCGGTGGTCATTAGCGCGTATAAAATGTATTGTTTGTTGGAGAAGAATACAATGGATCGCCGATGAATCGCGACAAGTGTGAGCCAGGCCACAGTCCTAAGTATATGTTTTGCAAGGGACTAGATTCCCAGACATGTCAGTTCTCAGACGCCGACCTCGATATCTTTAGCAATTCATTGATAATATCTTGAAATGGTTTAGAAAAGTGCGAAATCATGCATGTTTCTCTGTATTACATTACTGTGACAGAGGAGCAAGGTGGGAGCAAGGGGCAGTTCGGCTAATACGAATTTGCCAATACTTTCAAACTATGACCCAAAGTGCTTTGATAACAAAGAGCAAAGATATTGTAACAGCTAGTGGGAGCCATGCTTGCTGGCTAGACTGATACAGGCATTCATCTAAATCTCTGGCCTGTCTGAGCTTATGTTTATTGATACATAATTTTGATGCTACAATTATGTATTGCTCAATATATTTCTCACCAACCAAACCAGTTTCAAGATTACACTGTGCTACGAGAGACCTAAGATAAATATACACTTTAGCATTCTATTGTTGTTTAAATTATTCAACGTTACACATTCTTTTCTTTGGAATCTCTGTGAGCCGGTTACACAATTCGTTCCACTTCAGAAGGAAGGGCTAGGAAGCAGTATAGTTGTGCTGGTCTGTTTATGTAGGAAATGAAATTGTTTAACGAAAAAATACTGTGAAAATAAGACTGTTATAACAATAAGAGATCAAAAGTATTACTAGTTATAGGGTAGTATTAATTTAGAAAACAAAATAAACTTCATTGTTTTTATTTATTTTCTCGGTGTCAGTATATAGTTGTGTAGTATTTGTAAATTTTTTGATAGTTTGGTCATTATCAATTACCAATTTAAGATAATCAGAGATGTCTAAACACACCAAACGTGACAAATTGCTATTGAAATACGTTAAATGTCTTGAAATCATCTGAGTATAACAAATAAGGAAGTGACAAATAAATGGAAACTGTAGCAAAATAATTAGTCATTACATTCTGCATATATTATGAAAATTGCAGGGCTAGTAGAGGTAACAACAGCATCAAGTTGACAACAACAACAAAATAGTCATCTTTGGAACAGCTGTTCAAAGAAACACTGACATATTTCTCCCACAGCGGAACAACAAAGCCAAGGACAATTACTCCTTTCATCTGAGTGTTAATAAATTCATATGATAAACTACTATCTTTGCCAAGAAGATTCAAAAGATAATACGTGTATATTCTTGTAATTCATTACATTGCATACTTGTGGATGCAAACTAAGCAAAAACTTGCTGACAGTTACTCTATTATACTTACTTTAATATACGATGACCATCAGTTTACTTGTAACATAATATTAAAGAAATCTCACAAGCCGGCGTTAGAGTTCATCCAAATGGATAGTTATGACTGATATACTAAAGGACGCGTCAACAAATTCCAGCTAAGGGTTTATTTGCTAAAAGAAAGATCCATTAATGCTGAGACGAAGGTGAAACTTTCTTGATATTTCTTCTTGTTCGATTTTAAGGAATGTCTAACGACAGGAGCGATAAATTGGATAGTGTTTGAACTATTTCGTTTGGCGACAATATGTCGTTGAAATTCAGTGAAGTATAGTCGTCTTAAACGACTTCTTATTTCGTGTCGTCTTCACAAATAAGCAGCGGAAAAATCGAAAGAGGACCAGCCAGATGGCAGTTAATATTCATAAGCTGCCTGAAATATTATATTAATAAGTGAACATATATAAGCTATGTTGTTGCCATGCTGTGCACTACACAATACAGACGTGTATTAATTGCTGCTATTGACGCATTTTCTCATTTCTCTCAGTATTTGCCTCAATTTGTACCAGATTATCACCTTATTTATTAACAAAATTTTGTTTGACACTTCTTCGTTATCTTCACAACTAGAAAATACCTCGACTTATAATATATAATATACCACGGCAATAACTTACATTCTTATACGCATCTAAAACAAAAAATATCGTCTCAAAAACATCAATCTAATCCCTTGTACTTGGTCCAAGTTTTATTCAACGGCAAATTCGGTTTTACGTTTCTGCTCTACTTAGTGTCATGACTACTTTATTGTGATGCGACTGAATTGTGGTTTTAACCTAATTATAGACAATTTACATTTATACCTTCATTTATTTCTTTGTCATCCATCTATTTAACTTGTCTGTTTTTTTAAACGCTCTATTTAATTATTTGTTTCACTTTTTTAGTTCTTCACTTTTTAGTTAAACGAGACTGAAATTTGTATCGTTTTTTGTATGGCTAATACAGATTTAGCTAAAATGAAAGCTATTGGTTGCAACAGTATTCCAAATCAAAAAGCCTTGAAATGTTTGCAAATGGCGTAATATATGTTTTTTGAATGTTTGCATGCTGATTATCAATAAATATATAAATTTGAGGTAACAACCATGTATTCAGTTTTATTTATCTGAGCTTTCGGCCCGTTAGACTCGGGCCGTCATCAGCGATAAAATAAACTAAAATAAAGTGATAACGTACACTTAGCTGTTTGCTTACGGCACAAGATATTTTTAGCTCAGATAAATAAAACTGAATACATGGTTGTCGCCTCAAATTTATACATTTATAAATGGAATAATGTAAAAAGAGGACGTTTTTCGTTATTGGTTAAAACAATACATGTTCAATACAATGTATCTGTATCCAAGGGTGATTCGGAAAGCAATTCCTGGCATTCTAGTCTTTTTTGCTCAGTTCTGCTCTGAATATGTTATTCACTCATATCAAATTAATTTTGCATTATTTATTAACAAATTAATTAAATCATATTTCTACTGAAATAAAAAAAACAATGCCCGGGCATTGCTTCATTAAAATTTATTTGCGACAACCAATTTTCAAAATTAAAAGTGAAGAGTGTATTTGTTTTTCAAAAATTTAATAACTCTCAATGACAAACTAATATATCATCCGTACATAGCACCTTATAGTTTCATTTCTGTTTTAATTTTCCGCTTTTAATCGCGAAATTGGTTTTTGATGGTTGACGTAAAATTGGATGTAAAAAATAATATAATAATGTCTATTTCTTAAAGTGAAATATCTTAATTAAATTGCAATGGTTTAATTTTTTTTTATCTTTTAAAAAACGAAATTCGTTTTTCCAGCCGCCTACATAATGCAATTTTTTTATAGTCGCCCAAGCTCTCAGCCAGACCACCTGTAATGTTTTGGCGAGTTTTGAACATTTGCATGAGTGCTTTTGAACGGAAAAAAGTACACTTTGATCTTCACCAAAAACCATTTAGTTTTAGGTCAAGCTGATGTAAACAAAACACTTGTGCGTTTTGTTTATGAGATATGGTCAACGGTTAATTGAACTAAATCGTAACAAACTGTATACAGCATCACTTGAAATAGTATAGGCCAAAACAGGAAATGAAATTATATCATAGCGAAGAGCTGTCTCACCGGCCCACGGTCATCTTTGCTAATCATGGATTTAAAACGAAATAATGTCGGCATGTCCAAAAAACAGAGAGTAAAAGTCGCAAATTGAACATCACACTGAGAGTGATTCAATATAAACTTTACACAAATGCATATTTAATAAAAAATTGTCTTTTTACGAAACGGCTAATACGACACAAATATACTATACATATACACATACACATACACATACACATACACATACACATACACATACACATACACATACACATACACATAC
>JAOBAZ010185317.1:0-10369 GCA_026546875.1 Pteroeides caledonicum | reverse complement strand
CTACACTACACTACACTACACTACACTACACTACACTACACTACACTACACTACACTACACTACACTACACTACACATCAATGAATTGAATGCGATCGCATGTGGATCACGTGTAAACTAAATGTGATCACATGTAAATCACATGTGAATTTAAAACATAACATGTGACACTTTTACATGAGCCATTTTCTACAGTAAGTTGATCAGATTAATACATGCGACTTCTATCTTTCCCATCTATATATCTATAGATATGTATATATAATTATTCTATAATTTTGGACCTGCTGAGAAGATTGGAGGAATTCCATTGGGCTAACCACTTATAACACTTTATTTTAGGCTCATGACCAAGACGAAATTGTGTTCGCATTAGATGACATTCAGCGCGACCACCCTAATGCCTTGCGTCATGCTCTCTATTGGATTTGTCGAGCGAAATTAGCGGAGAACACTGGCGATTATGATAGAGCAGTGTGCATGTTTGAACAAGCTGTTGCTTTTTGTGCCCAGGTAAGGATCAGAATCACGATTTGTTTTAGCATACGAATTCATACATGTGTGTTGGTACTTCTATGCAGTACAGGTAATACTGTCATGGCGCTTTCCAGGCCTACCGTCGAAATATCGGTTTCCAGGCCTACCGAATTCCAGGCCTACAGTCGAAATATCCTGCATTGAATTTTTCGGAACTACATTAACTCCCAGCTGGGTCTTATATACACTTTCTTTTCTACATTATTAGTTAACCGCCACAATATACCGTATATCCATAATAAGCCTTTACTGTTCAGAAGTAATCTAATGTTCTCATTGCGTCCAGAACGCTTTTGCGACGCGTTCTACGGCGCCTTTCTAAACGCATTCTGCGACGCGTTTCTGAACGCGTTCCAACACAAAATTTTTCTGTGCCCTGTCTTCGACTACAATAGTAATAATAGCCAAAGTCAATATTTTAAAAATGGGACGCGTTCCCGAATTTCTGAGCAGTAGTGTATTTATGATAGGAATTGTTAGCTTGGTGCATTATATAATGGACGTTGTACATAAATACCTCTCAGGTTTGCCAGGCCAAGTAACTTGCAAACATGACTGAGCAATATTTAAAGTTTTTGTACATTTGTTTACACTCTTGTCCTCAAGTTAGTCGCTCCACTAAACCTGGTAAATCTACTTCAAGTCCCACGAAAGTTCATACTTATTATCGTTAACGAAAGTTTACGTATTTTAGGAAGCACTGGAATTAACAACCAGACTTAGCTTTTTTTTAAACCAAATCCCGAGTGAAGACGTACCTGTATTTGTATTTCGACAGAGATATTTTTTTAATCCCAGTACAAATACAGTGTTTATTATATGATAGCCTTGCAGCAGGTCTCCAAAGGTCGATTTAGTTCTACGACACGATAACCGCCATTTATGAAAAACGTCCATTTACAGTAACGACAATAAATTGTAGATGTTGTAAATGCATTACAATTTGGTGGTAATTTCATTGAAACTGCATTACTGCCCAAAAGTAACCTAATGTTCCCATCGAGTCCGGATCGCCTTCCGTACGCGTTCCCAAATGCGTTCTATTACACGAAGTAATTATTATATTTTTGTGCCATGTCTTTTCGACTACAATATTAAATCTATATAATAATGTAGTAGCTGAGGTCAATATTTCTAATACAGAACGTGTTAGAGAAACCTAAAGGGAGGCGTTCGAAAACGTGTTCTGAGCGCTTTTTTCATTAGATTAATTCTGAGCAGTAGTGTACATGTACTTCAAAAGTTACCCGTTCGATTACTTACCAACCGGAAGGTCCTGTAGTTGCATTTCCGGTTGGGTCTTAAACTCACTTTCACCACAATCTGAATACCTCCTTCATTGATCTTAGCATCCGTAAAAGTCAAACGCGAATGGTAGCGGAATTTTAATTTACACTCTGACACGTAAAGACATGGTATTGTACATTATTATCCCTGTGCGGCTTCCTTTTTCTAAAATAACCGAAAATGGGTTAGGGCACGCCCCTCAGACAGTAACTTCTATTTAGTTACGCTTCTAGAACTGTTCAGAGCTGATGTACATGTATTTGGACAAGTCGTATAAATATTGATTGCTTTTTCTCTTTTTAAATATGTATAGCCAGAAGAAGAAATACAGCTTGCCTTCAATGAACTCAAGACCAAAAGACAACTATTGAGGGAACCAGGTACACTGTAACTTGATTACTGTGCGTTTATACTTGATTCCATTAGTAGACAAAGTTAAGTATTTGAACTACGAGTTGCTTTATATAGAATATGTTGTCTTACTCACGCTGCCGTGTCTATGACAAAACAAACATGACAAAAGTATAACGAAATCGGTGCTTAAAACATAGTACTGTATTATGCATAGAATATTATATCTTAACCGTAAATTAGCCAATCAGAAAGCTTGATTTGTGGCACGTGATCAGGCAATTAATCATGAAGTCCCACTGATTTTTCCTCACATTATGGTACAAAAGTCGAATACCCCGCTGCACCGGGACATTCGAATTCAGCTAAACCTTTCTCGTATCATTGTCGAGACCTTGCAATTAAATGTGCTACAGCCGACAAGGCATATCTTTGTTGATTTATTTTTTATGCTATATCTCGGTGGCCGTACTCTTTTGAGTGAACTACCCGTGTACGTTCTACTTGAATGCGTTTCGCTTGGATTTAGGTACAGTATGTTTATTTATTTAGGAGTTTTTGAAGGTCTACCGTAATTAAAGAAATTTAGTAATGTAGTTCTATTAATGGAAATATCCTTACAACCATGCGAGATATCAAAAAGGTTTAAAGTTCTTTCAACTACTGCGACGCCAATTTTTTTAACTAAATTTTGTGATTTACATTTTACATTGAACCCTTCACCTGGCAGTTCATTTTCCATGAACTTCTCATCCTGACGAATAAAATCGTCCGTTCTCCATGCGACTGTAAAATTGATGCGAGAAATTTCCCAAACGACAACACAGCAAGGTAATGGGGTTTATAAAGTAACATTTCTGGTACGTGATGTCTGATTGGCCGTGCGTCTTTTCTATAATTACTCTATGGAAATACAAAAAATTTGTTCTATCCTTAAAAAAGGAGATACTGTAAGCTAAAACATCTACCTTTTAGTGATTTTCTGGACCTACGCTCGACGATTGCAGCACATATATTTATATATCTCAACTATAAATTAGCCAATCCGAAACCTTGATTTGTGTCACGTGATCAGGCAATTAATCATGGAGTTCCACCGAATTTTCCTCACATAGTATAAATAAAGTCAAATACCCCGCTGCAGCGGGGTATTTGAGTTTTTGTGTACCACGCGTGGAATACTGTACTTCGCGCACGACTAGATCGAAGCTAGATAGTCGAAAAGAAGCCATTTTACGATGTGGTTGGTTTGCATAGACGATGTTTACACAAGTGTACACCAATACCTTAAAACAGAAGGCTAAAAATGCAGATAACATATTACTAAAAGTGCTGATAATTATAAATTACTGTATAATTATAAATTTTACGATCTGTTGCCGTGGCAACAATGGCATTTCAAAATGACCACCAATTACACTTCAATTGCGATTATCTCGCAAACGAGTGTGGTAACCCCCCATTTTTGTTCAGCATTCGATTTCTTAGCTACCTAGTGATAAGTAGGGCAATTTTAAAAACATTCTGTAATGCCATTTTTTTAATTGCGTAAAACCCGGTTTTTAAAGTTTAAAAAGATTCTGTATACTTCCTATTATTACATACTTTTTTGAAATTACCCTACTTATTACTGGATAGCTCAGAAGAGTGTAATTGGCGGCTATTTTGAGACGTCATTGTTGCCATAGAAACAGCTCGTACGATTGATTATACGATTATTTCTTGTTGTAAGTTTGTTTGGTAATAAGTTGACAATACTTTTAGTTTTCTGTTTTTTAATTTTGTTGTAAACATCAGCAATTCTAAGTGAATGCTGACAATTTTACCGAAACTGTATCGAGCTACCTTAAAACCCCGACATCTTACATCAACGTATACGCTTTATAAATAGATTCAATATTTATATGACCGTTTTTTTGTCAACTTTTTCAGGGAACAACACTCCGAGGTTATTCCACACCCCGGTTAAAACGCCTAGAGAGTTGGCGAGGTTAGATGGGGAAGTATTTCCGTCTTCAGTTGTACGGTTCTGTATAATGGACTCTACTCCTTTTAAGAAAAGGTATGTTTGCATACTTGTTTGCTTGTAATAGTTGTCCATTAGTATATTTTCTATGGTAAAAATGGCCGTTTTGCACTAAAGACGTATTATGCGTCTGGACGAACTTTAGCAAGCATGCATGTATTGCTTGTCTGGTTATGCGTCTTCAGTATGAAGACGGACACAAGACAAATTATGCGTTTGGACGAACTATGTTCGATTATTCGTCTTTAGAGACGCACAACCGATGATAGTTCGTCTGGACGCATAATGCGTCTGTACTGTAGGTACAAAAACGGCACATAGACGAATAATGCAAGAAAGCGAGACCGTGATACAAAAAGCTAGCCACACTTTTTACATACATAATTTTCGGGCAGTTATCAACCTGCTCGTCTGAAGATTGTCCGATTATTCCCCCCGTCTTTATACTAGAAGAATAATATAGAGGACGCATTATGCGTCCAGACGCATAATGCGTCTCTGCTGTAAAAACAGGCAATGGGAGTTCAGCAATTGGTTTAACTGGGAGGTGCATCTGAGGCATTATCACCCCGCTGGCTTGCTTCCGCTGCGCGAAGTGGTTTGTACAGTTTCTTTGGGAGGGATTGAACAAATATAGTAAACTCCAACAGAACTGCATGTAGCAACGAAATACGAAATTCAGAATTTTAAGGTGTGAAATGTTTTGTAATTAATTTAAACAATTCCTTTGACAATTTACATTTTTACACTCGGGGTGTACGTTTTGATGTCAACGAACAAAATCTACATGAACAGGTTTCCATATCATTGCAAAGAGAGTAAATACTGGCTACATCTGTAACACTTTACTGTGCATTTGAACATTTAAAATATGGAAATGCTAAAACTTTTAAGCGTTTTATCCTTGCACATTTTTTAAAAAAATCAAAGCATGGTTTCCGAATTACCTTTTAGCATTTTACGCAGATTAGAGACTTAATTTGCGTCCAATTTCCTCCCATATGTCAAGGCTCAAATGCGCGGGATTCCGCCTGTGGGGCAACTGGGTTGTTTTGAAGTGGGAATTTACTAACTAAAGCCTTCTATTTTTCGCTTTCCTTTCTTCCCTTTACATGCCTCTCTTAAGAATTTGCAAATTAAAGGGTTCCTCTGTGGTAGCAGTATTGCTCTCTGATGATTGTGATCATTCTTACGTGACTGGTGCGGTTACTCTATTTAGATCAAGGTGATTTGTTGTTCGTTTATTCATTTTTTTGTTCTTGAATCAGGGAGAGATCTACATCCGAAAAGCGCATTCTTACTCCAGTCCGGAGGACATCTCGTTGGGAACGCTGTGGGGTTACTCATCCGAAAACAATCGAAGAAAAAAGAATGACGGTTGCTTCGTTGGACGAGCTTCCAACTCAAGTAAGATTAAACTTGGAGTTTAAACCGAATTCCCTTCTTTCCTGTGATCTCGATGCAGAATTGCTGCGTAGTCTTCAAGATGGAGATAAGGCTGGATGAGACATCCCTTTCGTTATCAAACGTGGAAGAGTTTACGTATTTATCATTCATAGACTCGTAGAAAAGTACTTAGTACCACGAAACAGCAGTGAAAGTTACTGTAGGTTAAGATAATTGTGTGCGTAATGAAAGGATGCATCACTTTTTAGCAATTTTGATTGCTTTGCTGAGTAGTGAATCTGAGTTTTAGTCATCTGCTTGGTAGCGAGCAATGGTTTGAAAATGACCGTGGTCCGAAGTACAACTCCGAGAAATACAGTATTTAATACGTTACTTTACATATTTATTTTATCTTTCTTTTTTTTCGAGATATTTTATTTCAAATTTGGTAAAATTTGATAGCTTCCGCCATATTGAATATTCACGAAAGTGGTGTGACGACACAACTGTATCACACCATTTTTTTTATGTTGGACGCTATATTACGATGTCAGGTTTAAACATGACTATTTGTTGCTTTGCGTTTGTTGTTTCTCATGGAGTCAGTTACACAAAATGTCTTCTAAACACTGTCACACAGAAAGAGTTTCTTTACGGTTCCTTAGTTGTGACGTCACTGAAACCGAAGCTAATTAAGGTTCAAGCAGTGAGCTCGATATTTACTATATAAACTGTCAGAAGGAGATCCTTGGATTGATGAGTGACGCCAATTTTTATAATTGCAGAACGTCATTTCCAGCCCCTTTTCTCGGTCTTGCACGTATCAAAATGTGCAAGAGACTGGAAATGACGTACTACAATTGTAAAAAATTGGCGTCAGTTTCCGGTACTGCGAAAGTCCGCGAGATCTCCCTCCAGTAATACAAATCGAGATCACTGAGTTCAAGATGGCGGTCATCGATAAAGTTTAGTCGAAAACAGAAAGAGATACAATAAATATGTACAGTAACTAAAGTTCTTAACAGTTCTGGAAGTTCTTTCATTTGGGACAATGAAAAAATTTGCTACCAATCTCCTTTAAAGAATTGAACAAATACGGTAAAATGCAATTCTACAAAATAGAAAACTGGCGACGAAGTAATATTAAATACATAATGGGCACAGAAAGTTGGCTTATCATTTTGGAAAGACTTTACTCAACGTTTTGGCTATCTTGTAGTCATTTTTGATTCCTAATGTCTACAACGTTGAATAAAGTCTTTCCAAGCTGATAAGTATATTTTGAGTGTCTATTGCCATGCATTTCATGAAAATACTGTACTCAGTGTTTATGTACTCAGTGTAGTCAAATGAGATTAAGCTTTATGAGGTTTTTGGAATTTATTTTTTTTTTACAACGGATCAGCACTAGTCATTTTTGATTGTTCTCTTTATCAAAATCACTTGCCAGTTGTGCTAAGAAACTGTATTAGAACAATTATTTCCATTAATTTCCGGTGATTATGGTAAATCTTTACCTTGCTCTGTAGCTGCGCCGTATATATATTCACCTTGTCTTTGGCATATAATTGTTAAAGGAGAACTGTACCCAAAAGTAACTAAGCTTCGTGCTTTTTTAGTGTTGTAATGACAAACTGTTAACCCTTTTTGCTTTAACGTGACTCTTCTACGCAAAATAAATCAACAAAGATCATATTTTTGTGCGAGTTGAACCATTCGACCAGCGGCTCATATTTGGTGACTTTTGATACGGGGAATAAATTAATATTGAAACGTGATATTATACTGTAGTTTATATACTCTTAGCCTCTCTTGGCGTAATTTGAATTACACACTCCCAACGATTATACGTTTTGACTTTATACGAGTTTAACACGTTTTAGTTCTTCAGCGTTAATTTATTTCTCGTATCATACGTCATCACAGAGTAGATCTGAGCCGCCGGTCAAAAGGTCAATTTCGTACGGATAAATTACTTGATTTATTTTTCGTAAGTAAATCGCGATAAATCAAAAAGGATTACCAATTTGGTATCAAAACACTAAGAAGAAACAGTTAAAGCCACTATTTTTTGGGTACAGTTCCTGTTTAAATATTTACTTGAAATTACTTTAACTTTTTCACTGGATCCCTCTACGTTTCCCGGAATTTATACATGTAAATTACATATCATGCCAAGATTATATAGTAGAGCACTGTCTAATTCGCTTTAATTCGCTTAAATTCGATTTAATTCGCTAATACTGTAATTTGCATAAATGTATAGTAAAATATTGTACCGAAGGTGAAAGATGTTTTAGCTAAGCAATAATAGCTGTGGAAAAACGTAGTTCTGGGGCTGCAATTTTCTGTACGTCGGTACCGATATTCTCTGTCCCGCTAAAAATTATATTAGCTTAAATGTGGTGTTTGGTTTTGAATAGATTGCTAAACTTTTACATATGCAATACCTTCTACAAAAATGTGATTATTTGTGAATGTCATCTATAATTAGAAGAGCTATAAAACTCAATAAAAATTCAATTGAGCTTATTGTTGTTCTGGTTTATACAAAACATTGGATCATCGTTTAGAAATAGGAATTTTATATAATAGGAGTTTAGAAATCAGAAGTTTGAATATGTTTGAACTTTATTTCAGCCTATTCAGCCGTCACTTTCTATCATCACATATTCATCTGTTTGTATTGCGTGAGTAAACAATACCTACATACCTACATACATACATACCTGCATGCATGCAGGTATGTATGCAGGTGTGCATGCATGCATGCACACCTGCATACAGGTAAATACCTGCATGCATACATACATACATACATACATACAGTACATACATACGTACGTACGTACATACCTCCTTACGTACGTACATACGTACATACGTACGTACATACATACAAAATTTTCTTTGCCAACCTGGTCATGTTACACGTTAACTTTACAATATTCACGAACGTAAAGGTGACGTCCAGTCGGTTCAGCGCATGTCCAACAGTTTGTTTACGACAGAAAACTATACTTTTTTCAGAAAAATAATCGCAGCACTTTTTCTTCGCCTTACCTTAAGCAGCCGTATTTTATATAATTAAAGCTATATTAATAAATATTTTTGCAAGACGAAAAAAGGGCGTCTAAACAAGTCTCGGGAAGATGCGGGAATTATACCGTATTCGTATTGTATTCAAAGAAATTTGTCTTTTCATCATTTGCAGTAAAAATGCGCTACAAAATTTAGCTAATAAAACTTGCGATTAAGAATTGTAATAACGTAAACTTTCCTAGTCAAGACAGGCTCTATTATAAAATAGCATATTCTGTACCAAATTTAAAGCAAAAACTCAGTCTCATAACTACTGTATTTAGTGTCCTCTGTATCTGTTCCAGAAAGTTTTTTCTTTTAGGATATTGAAGTAGACAGAATACACTATAAATTTAAAATCGACATTGTCTGCTGGTAAATCAGTTATGTTGAAATACTAATATCTCATCCCCATTATGAAAAAAATTCTTCGAATTTGGTTGCGAAACAAGTTCGGAGCCTCCTTCGAAATAACACACTGCCCATATTCTTGTTTATTTTTAGCTTTGAAAATGTCTGACCCTAATAAAATACATGTATAATTTATAATACCTGGTAAAATCCCATAAATATTTATAGTTCCTGGGATCAGAACACTTGTAAACATCTTAAAGTTTTGTTGAAAACAAAACGTGAAGCCAAATAAAGAACGCCATATCTACTCCGCTCTTGGGGACTTTTTTCCGTTTTATAATTTTATTCTCCAAAATTGTGCGTTGCAGGCCAGTCGTCTATCTCATTTCTGTAAATTTGTGATCTTTGTGAGAAAAATAAGGATTCCCCTATTCCTTTTCATACTAAAGTTTTGCGCATGCGCATTACAAGAAAAAAGCGCGGACAAAAACACGCGCGAGTGGGACCTCTTGATCTATCTACAGTAGTCTGTGATATTGACGACTTATTAACACCACTGTTAACTTTTGTCGATAAAAACTGTTTGCGACAAATTAGATTTGTTTGACAAATTTGATTTGTCACCACTTATAAAAACATTGAATTTTCTCCTCAACTACATCAACAAGAAAAACGTAAATGTACATTGCCTTGAGTAGGTTGGGGTGCTAGGCTATAAAATTACTCGGCCAGTGCATTATAATGCTGGCCTGTTGGTAACCAACAAGCAACCGGGAAGTGTTTCATGTACCCAACAGTTTATTTTCTCTTTCTGGGTTTTGGTGAACAATTCTCGACCAGGGACTCTCAAATTCAGATGATCATGAAAAATCATAAATGGTAAACACACGATTAATTTTTATCAGTTGAAACGAGAGGTATTCTACAAAAAAATGTCCCTAGGGATCGAATATTTCGAGGGAGCAGCCCGAGCAATATTTCATTCCGAGGGGTAATTTTTTGTGGAATTCGCTGAGTTAAATGTAATGCTTTAAGAAGCAGACAAACATGTTTGAAAATAAATAGCAAGATTTATATTTCACGACGTAGTAATACAGTAAAAATGTACTTATTTAAAAAAGTTTGATTTAAATTTTCTCAATGAATCGGAGGTTGCGGTTTGTTCATTTAGAGAGTTCCTGTCCGATGTATGGTAATTCACACTATTTTTACCAAGGTTTCGCTTTACTCTTGGAAGCCTTAATTTGTTCTTATGTCTCGTATTATATTTATGATTAGTGGCGTAGCCAGCCTGACGATTTTGTCCCGCTATGTAAATTTCGAATTATTATAATTATTCATGTCTTT
>JAOBAZ010185206.1:0-10370 GCA_026546875.1 Pteroeides caledonicum | reverse complement strand
CGCCAGTTTGTCGGCACATGTATTTGTCACATAAAATTTCGTCAATTTTCCTCGTCTACACGGTCAAATAAAAGTTGACACATAAAAATTGGCCGTGTGGACGAGGCTTAACACATGTTACTTCAATGGGTCATACTTACTAGGTTATACTGAGCCAGTTCAAAATGGCACCTGGCTACCTGAGACAATACCCAACACGTATTGTAATGGTTAGGTTGAAGGTTTTGAAACAACGATAAAGATTTCTTGCATTCAAACGAAGAAAGAGAGACATAAGCATGTCCAACTTCTTGGTATAACGACAATAACCAATCTAAGTAAAACAGTAAAAACTCAGTTCGAACAATGGAGCATGGAAGAGGTCCAAAACCAAGCGAAAAATGATCAACTCAGCTAAGCTATTTGAAGTACATGTAAACCCTGCACATTTTTCTCATGGTATAGATCATGAACAATTACCTGGAGAGATATTCTACAATTTTTCGTTTAAATAACTCGTTAAAAAGATATAACAGCTCCAAACACTCAGGGACCTGGGAAACCGGAAAGAAGATAGCACTGCTTACTTCTTGACCTTACTATTAGTTTGAGTGGTATAAGATAGTTGTTCTTGCGTCTTTCTCTTAAATAATGCCTGAACAATGCGCTGTGTATGATTGGTCCAATCAGAGGAGTGTGTGAGAAATTTATTCGTTACAATTTCCCAGGCCCTTCTTTGACAAACAAGCGCTCGGCTTTTTTCGAAAACCCCTACACTTGGGGCTCAATATCTCCGTAAAGAGTAATTCAATCAAAAAACTGTAGAATAACTCTCGAGATAATTTTTCATGGTCTATACGATAAGATAAAAACTGTGTAGGTTTATATGTACTTGAAGGGCAAAAAGAAAACAGAAATATAACAAATTGTTTACCAAAACGTATGGTTGTAAATCAATACAAACAGCAATGCTAAAAATTGTTTTTTAAAAACATTATTGGCTGCTACGAAAAAGAACAAAATGTTCGAAGATGTTAAATGTTTTCTCAGTTATTCGTCTTGACTATTGATAAACAACCGGCGTGGCTAGCGGTTGAAAATCAAACCCAAAATTCCCCATACTGCTGGTTACCGACTGCTAAAGAACAAATGCAAATGCTCTATTTTGATAGATAGATCGTTTAGGAACCAATCAATATGATCTATTTTGATAGATGGATCACAGAGGAACCAATCAAAATGATCTATTTTGATGGATGGATCGCTCTGAAACACAACAAGATATGAAGTAATAGACAAGTACCTACCTAAACTGGCCGATATTGACGAGTTTTTTAAAGTAGAAACGTCCAAGGTATGAGGTTGTTGTTTAGCTGGTTCAACTGAAATATTCTCTGTACAGGGCGATAATGGTTGACTAGAAACGACAGAGTTTCGCGATTGACGACGAGCCTGAGAGGAAAAAATGAAAAAGATGTTTGTCGGATTAGAAAAAACGTTTATAGAAAAGTTACAACGAGCTTTTAATATCACTAACTGTTGCATCTTTTGAGAAAGAAATCATCACTTCTCCATATTTTTATTTGTAATTGGATCAAATTACATGTTAAGACCTATATAAAGGGTACGACTTATTGTCCTTGTTGCCATGTTAGAAATGTGTGTGATGTCTCTTCCACAGTTATCATCCAATGTTAATGGAGACTGTTGAAATGTGTTTTTACATGTGGGTGTATTTTTTGCCAAATTAACTTTAACTATATCATGTCAACAATATTGTTTCGTCCATTGTAAATACATTGTTTTATTGTATCAATATAACGAAAAAAAAAGTGTAAAAAACTAAAAAAAAGTGCAAAGTACAATTATTATTTACCCTCGTTTTTCGTGGAGCACCTCCGCCTTTTGGGATAGAAAATTCATTTTTAGTTTTTCTTGGTGCCTATAAAAGAATGATAAACAACTTGAATAAAAAACATATTCACAAAGGTTCACAAAAACTTTCTGAGTGAGTGTTTGTGAATGTTGCTGTGTCAGGCTATACTTTGACTTTTATAGGTGTCGGAAAGTCCGGGCATAATTGTATTACTGCGGTAGGCAGTGAACATAAAATAGACCTCTCTAGTAAAGGCTGGGGGTGTACACTCTTTCAAGACGCCAACTAATAAATTTTTCTCTGTCTTTAGTCACCATTTCTACAAAACCCAAAAGTGATACGTAATTTCAGTGGTAAACTTTTCAAAATTTTTAAGTCCTACATTGCATTATATCATCTGAGAACACAACAAAAAACTGAAAACAAGCTTTGTCAATCTGCACAAAATGTCATATAACTATAATTTGCCGAGAACTATGGAAGTGGAAGCTACTTTTATAGTCAAACACGAGATTACTGACTACTACTAAAATCCTAGAAAATATTTTTTTGCGGTGCAACAATGCTTTACCTTTTCAGTAGAATCATTTAATGTGGAAGTGTTTCCACCATTAGATCCAAATAGTCTAGTACTTCGTCTAACACCAGTTGACGAGGTTTGGTGAATAATAGACTGTATAACAGTTTGTGATGGTGAAGATAAAGTTGATCCAGATGAACTGTAACCACTAAATGGTTGAATTTTGGCAATGTTTACATCACCACGGAGACCAGTCTAAGAAAAAATAAAAATCATACAGGTTTAATATACCAAAAATAAATATCTGACTTTACAGTATATTGGTAATTGTTGAAGCTGTGATATAGTCCGTTGTACATAGAGGTTTTGCAAAAATAACGGCGAGCTCTACGCGAGTTGAAACAAATGGAAAACAGTTGAAAAATATTTCAAATCCTCGGATATGTTAAAGCAGATACGTTAAGATGAAAAGGAAGTATTTATTGTATCTAACCACAAATAAATATTTTTTGTCTTTCTTTTGAGACTTTTTATGAGATAAAAGAGCAACGTCAAAACGAGGTTCGTATACCAAAAGATACAAGCCTCGTTTCGATGCTAACACTTTTCTTCGTAAATATTCTTCTTGGACCAAAACACGAGTCAGGAGATATTTGTATTTAACACATGAGAGCCGCCATTTATGAAAAACGTTCATGTTCACTTTGTCTAATTTTTTCTACCAAAATATTACTGTGGCGATAACTGCAAGCACGGAAAAGGACTGGCACTAGTTGTCAAATAGAAATCCATTTTTCCATCAAAACGGCTAATTTTCTCTTGAATTATACTTTACTTTGTTCTCAAATTTATGACAGACATATAATTTTGTTTATTAAACATAATTACTAAGTTCCAGCAGGTTTCATCAACGAAAAGCAAAGATATAATTGATGAAAAACAACAAAATGGATTTCTATTTTCTCGCTAGTGCCAGGCCTTTTTCTCACGGTCAGATCAGCTACAGTAGACTGTTTATCTGTGACTTAAATAGTTTAAAGAATGTTTTAATGAAACGTCACTTTTCCCATTGTACAAAAGTTCTATAATTCCATATGGTTTCTAAACACATGGCACAAACCAAATGGCCTAAACTTGTAATTTAAATAAAATAGAAAGTTTTATCCTTTTTGGCTGTATTTGATTTTTATAGATAAAATAACTTAAAACTTGGTTAATACCTTTCTAGCTTTGGGAGCTTTTGGTACTTGAGTCTCTGTTGAGTTCAATGTAGGTGGGGTTATGTAAGTAGGAGCCGGATCTGGTGAGGGTGTATCCATTGGTAAAACCCCAAAACTAAAGAAATAAAGGATACAAAATAAAATATACATATACAGAAGATTAATTATACTATTTGTATTACAGGCAGCAATGGTTTTTCATATTTTTGTTGGAACCTCAAAAAATTAACCTGCAAAAAAGGTGGTCATATGGGCCTACAATTTAGGGAGGGATAAAATAATTTCAGAAAATAGGCCTTTGGAAAACAGCTGCGGGCAATTGGTTAAGAGAACACTAAAGTCAAACCTTGGTGTAAATGGACTTGATGTACCACCACTTGACCCCAAAAGATTTCTACCAACTTTTGGCCGTGCTCTGTTTTCACATGATGTCCCCATGGGTGTTGGAGGGGCAACATTAGAGTGAGGATTTGCTTGGACTGTGAAGGACTGTGAGGACTCCATGGTAATAGGAGTATTGGCTTTCCATGAGGGATCCATGTTCTCTGTTGCTACAGAATCAATGGAGGGACAAGACAAGTTCTCAGAATGTGTTGTATTTTCTGAATTATTGGTTGACATTCCTGTTGCTGTTAAGGTGTCTTTTTGAGATAACATTGACAGTAAACGTGGACAACAAGTTGTCTTGAAGATTTCAGAAGGCTCAGGTTTTTCTCCTGGAATTGTTTAAAATCATTAAAATAAGATTTTTTAATGTTCTACACATTGAACTAATTTCATAGAGTTCATAGAATTCCAAGATTCTCTAGGGGTGTGCACTCCGAAACTCCAAATACTTGTCCAACCCCTCCAAAAAAGATTTGATTTTCTCAACCCTAATCCTTTGTCTGCTTGTTATTGAACATCCTGAACAACTTACAATACAGAATACCCTTATAGACAAAAATGCCATTTTTCACCTTAATAACCCCCCCTGCAGGCAATGGGTTAATTAAAGTAAGAACTCTTTGCCACTGAAAAAACTTTTGGCGTCTCTAGATTTTACCTAATCACTCATCTTACCTAATTTACATAATGTTTCAAATGAACTCCATAACAAAGGGTTATGTTTTAAACTACTTTTAAAACATTCAATTGCTCTTGTTGTCTTTTCAGCTTTTCTAATAATGAAACAAAAAAGTAGACAAACAGTAATAAAATGAGAATACGGAAACCACATCATATATTTCTGAGAATGGTTCTAAAATAAAAACAATCACATCATATATTTCTGAAAATGGTTCTAAAATATAAACAATAAGTTGTTGCAATATTATTCTATATAGTTATTTACAGGTGAGGTGATTATTGCAGAATATTCACCCGGTTGAGGTGAATATCTCCCTAAAATCATCAATTTAACTCAGTCGGACAGCAGACACTGTTACCCACCCAAGAGTTATGGAGTATTACTGGATTAACACAAGGATTCTTACTACAATAATATAATACATACCTGCAAACATCACCAAGTAATGCTAATGAAAAACTAGCGGCAGAACCAAACTCAGACACAACTGTCTCTGCCTGCTTAATATTTCCCCCAACAGCGTTATGACATGCAACTAAAACACTTTCAGCTTCAGATAATCTAGATTTTGAAAAAGTAAGTAATATACCTAGTATCATAATAGATAATTATAAAGCTGATTATTACATTATCATTATATTTATTATTCGACTGATAAACCTGATGCAGATTTGACTTGTTTGCAAAAGAGCTCCAGGAATTCAGTAGGAAAAAGGTCAACAAAATAAGATTAAAGTCTTACTTATTTAAATCAACACAGCATTTTGCAAACAGGTATTTGCATTGTGGAGTGGGATATCCTCTTTTCTGTAAGAGATAATATGCTCTCTTTGCTTGATTTGAGCGGTAATAAACTGTTGCCAACAAATAAAGTGCCTCGTCGGATCCAACTACAAGGAAAAAGAGAATTGTTTTATTTTACAGTATTAATCAAGATTCAGACTGTGAAGTGGAATCAAATGTGGTTGACACACTACCCGGTATTCATGGCTTTGCTGGCTATACAGTAACTCTTACTGGCCACCTAACAGATATCACTTTTAGTACCATGGGTTAAGTAAACATAGCTATTAAAATAAACTTAGTGATCAAAATATTTTCCCAACTTTATTTCAAAGTACCGTAAAAACAGTGTTTCATAAAGGAGCCAAAATTATTTGCTGCAGCACAAAAAAACACTGCATTTTTTAACCCTTACACTGCCAGAGCTACTCCCCTGCAAGTAAAATCGTCTGGAGTTGGACAGAGTAAAATACTAAAGTGGCCAGTTTTGGCCGATGTGTAGAGAATGGGTTAAAGAAGAGAGAATGGCAGATATGCTCAGTTAACCTTTTCACTACCAGAGCTTCTCCCCTGACAAGTAAAATTGTCTGGCATTACACAGAATAAAATACTAAAGTGGCCAGTTTTAGCCAGTGTGGTAGAGAAAGGGTTAAATTAATACCATATAAATAATTACTAAAATTAATGTGTACAGTATACCATCTTACCTTCAGCATAAAGTCTTTCTGCAAGAAATGCAGCATCATTAAAGGCGTAGTGGTTGAGGGCATGCCAAATAGCAGACTAAAAAACAAAATACATTTTTCATGTTTTAATGCTTTGACTGCATAAACCAACTTTTGTTTTTTATCAAATTATTTTTATTATAATAACAATTATATTTATTATTGGCATTATTTGTTTGGTACCAGTATTTGTCTGGTAAGTATCAAAGAAATGTAATTCTGAAACTTTAGGGTGTTATTATGCATATTTATGCACATCTAACATCTGTTCTTTATCCTCAATTTGTACACTAAATCATGAGACAATTATGACATGGTATTTACTGTTTAATTACTGTATTGGTTTAGATGACAGTATGTTGCATCAGTTTGTCAAAACTGGGCATAAAATTCTTTTGACAACATGCATTTAGACATATACTTTTGCAGGATTCTTGGTTAGAGTCCCAAAACAGACTTTCAATTTGGTTTACCAGTACCTTATATACTGTAAGCATATAATTTTGCAGATCATTATGGAGCACTATCAGATCTGTGGCTTGTATTCTATTAATGTTGTCTTAACAAATAACAATTTGTATAAGTTGGGAGACAAAATAACAACATCCCCATCATCATTTTCTAATATATATGTTGTTTTAAAGGGAAAAACTTCAGCAATAAAAAAGTTAATGGAATTACATAAACATCTGAAACATCCATAAAGCCATATCAGTCAAAATTGAAAGATGTAAAAATAATAGAAATAATATACAAATTATTCTACAAATAATATATGGTACAACTTTAATTTTATATCTATTTTGCTTTAGATATTGATAAAAAAACGATAATTTTCTTGATTTTTTGATTTCATTGGTGACTGTTTTAGGGACATTTCCTTTTGATGTATTCAGCTACTTTAGTAACAGTACATCAGCTACAAATAAATAACATTTTTTTGATTGTATGAGTTTAAGAAGTGATTTTGTTGCCTTATTTGTACACATTAACTGCTGTTACTGACAACAACTATATTGGTCATGTGTATACAAAACTGTGAATGGTGCATATAAAAGTACAATATAATAATATATAATAAGTTTGTCAAAATATTGTCAAATAACTAATACATTTATACCAGTATGTATAAATATAAAAGTATGCCATGACATAAGAATAACCAAAGTTTAAAACTTTAAAAAGGAAGTAAAGTACTAAATAATATAGATTAAGATAATTGAGATAAAGAGAAGATTAAGATCAAAAACGACTTTTTGAATTGAAAAATGGCGCTCAACCATAGACCTCGACGCATACCATGTTCGTCATTTTCTCAGTTATCTTGTAAAAATACTAATAAATTCATTTTTAACAATCCCATCAATAATACTGCTTACCTTAACAGGTTCCTCAGTAATCATAGTTTATTTTAAAACGTCAAATTCTCCATAACATTTGATCCTTTCAAAATCTTTTCAAATACAGAACTTCGTACTGCAAATAGTACATGCACACTGAGGGCTCATTCCAATTGGGGATCTTTTCTCCGGTAGTGTAATGGTGAGCTTTTTCCGGTTGTTAGTCAATCTATCGTTAAAAAATTTGTTAAGTTTGTCAGTGAAAGAACTCGTTAAATGACTGAATAACAAATTTTATAATTTTCTTTATTATCGAGGTGTTTGTAAATTACATCACCTGTGACGTCAGGTCTTGGATGAGAATTTTGACATCTTGAAACAGTTTTAGCTTTAAATTTTGATTCACCAATTCACAAAAACGGAACGCAAGAACCTGTAAAACACTGAATATTATAAACTTATATTATATATCCCTTTTTGATTGGTTGAAAAGTACTAAATAGTACAACGAAACGCGGCAAGAAAACGCGAGAATTCCTCAACTTTTTTGGGTTCACTACATAGTATAAGTTTGTTTCCATGGTTTAACGTAATCACTCAAGTTATTACGAAAACTCCGGCTCTAAAGTTGTCTCAACTATCACCTCGACCAATTCTTGCGCGTTCTCGTGCTATCCAGTAATAATTGTGTGCACAGCAAATCATGAAAAACCCTTTCAATTAAACTACAGAGTACAGAATCCACTCGAACACTTTCGGAATACCTTCAGAAGGACGTTTAAAATTTAGTAAAAGTCCGTGGATTCAACAAACGCTTTGTTTACATTTTGTAATAACTAAATTAAAACTATATTTAAACTAAATTTGTAATATCTTAACTGAATATCTTACATCCTTCGGATTTGCCAAGTTGCTAACCGGGTATAAAATAATAAACCAGATTTATAATTCATAAAGTCTCTAAAATCTCCGGCTCCCTTGGTCATGAGCGGATGTATATAAAGGCCATTTGCGCAAGCGCTGTAAATAAAAACCCAACAGCCACACTGATAAATCTTTTACTTTTTTCTATATATTCACACCATTCACAAAAATTCAACTATTGCTAGAACGTATTTTACATCTTCATATTTTCATATTTTTCCTTATACTATATTCAGAATACATAAAATTTATTTAACTTTTCTTTGAAATACGCGGTTCAAAAAATTATGGCAAAGTTTCTAATTGCTAGATTTAGAAGTTGTTTACGAAGTGCGATTGTTTAATTTCAAGTTCGGTTTTGCATTTTATAGTCCAGGTCACGTGATTAAGAAACATAGTGGCACATGACAGCTTGACGTTTTTCTGTGGATAATTGACACAGGTGCACAGGCCTGGGAGTTGCCGCACTCGTAGTTGAATAAATGCTAAGTAAATCCTCAAAAGTAGCAATGACATTTGAGATAAAATTGCTGTGAAAGTGATACTCATGATTCTTGCAACTGACAAACAATGATATTGACTATATCCGAAAATGATAACAGAACGCTTGTATTACACACCGAGAAATCTCCCAAGCCACAGCGGCATGTGTTCGGCAACAAGGTTGGCACAAGTTGGTTATCAAGTTGTAACAAGGTTGTTAGTTCATCAAGTTGCTACAGTCTTGTGGATATCAACTGTTGTTAACAAGTTGATGGCTGCGGGATGTTTTTAGAAGGTTGCAGGATTAAACAACTTGTTAACAAAATAATAACTAGTTGCTGCAATTTGTCAACAAGTCTGAAACAAATTGTTTGCTAACGCATCTCGCATGCGACTTGTTAATGCGACTTGTAGCAAGCTGGTAACGGGTTTGTTGCAACTTGGGCGATTCTACGTCTGTCTTTTTGGGGAAAAAGAGAGTATCTTAACTTTATTAATGACACCCTGGCCACAGAATAAATAATCAACCAAAAGTCCAACTCCCCGAAAAATATTTCCCCTTTTTTGTACAGCACACATCAGAATTGCGTACGCCATCCTGGCCAGTTCCCTCAGCACTTTTTCCTACCTGCGATTTATTTCCCGGTCCAAAGAACAAATATACGTAAATTTTATTGTATTATATTAAGATCACCTTGAAATCCAACAGTCATGGCACGTTTGTCTTTCATTTTGCTTTTCAATGTTTTAAACACACTGCGAGTGCAGTGTGCCGATACGAAAAAGATACTGCGTAAATGGCGAAAGCGCCGGGGGAGCTGGCCAGAATGGCGTGTACTGATGGCGTATGATGGCAAAAAAGTGGAGACATGAACTTCAAAGAGACCGACAGGGAGTTGGACTTCTGGTTGATTATCTATTCTGTGCCCTGGTGCTATCACTATGACGTCATCTACTTCAGGTAATTTATCTTCAATCCCACCCTAAAAAAACTTTACCCATGGTAGCTAAAAATATTTTGGGATATTTAACTTGCACTAGAATCAACATCGGTGTCGTCCAAATCAAACATATTATAGGAATACATGGGGGGTTCGGGGCTCGATGGGGATACTATGGGCGTCGAAGATATCGAGGATATCGTTGATTCATCAGAATAAGGTTCTTCAGATGTCCAGCTGTGTAAACCAGATCTTTTTTCGGATCCCTGAAACAAAAACAATAGTATTCTAGTTATCTGAATGTTGCTCAGGACTTTTATTCTCTTGATGATATTATTATTATTATTATTACTATTATTATTATTATTATTATTATTATTATTATCATCATCATCATTATTAGTAACTTTATACACAATGGTCATGTGATTGACATTGCGTTGAGTTGAAGTTGCGTTGGAGTTGCGTTGCGTTGAACTTGCGTTGCGTTGCGTTGAAGTAGCATTGCGT
>JAOBAZ010185095.1:0-10372 GCA_026546875.1 Pteroeides caledonicum | reverse complement strand
ACACACACACACACACACACACACACACACACACACACAAAGCTTCATACATTCATTCATACATGTGTAAATTTGTAATTATATTTATATTTATAAAATAGCAAGTCCCAGGTTCTTTGCGAGTTTTGAGATCACTTCGTTTGCAAAGCTTCAGAACACCACTGAACGACAAAAGATAGATTTACTTTAACTATGTTACTATTTTATGAGTTGATTCTGTTCTATTGGAGCAGTTGATAACATGGTATCTTTAGTTCGCCGTGGCTGGAAATTTTTTCCGCAGTTTTGAGAGCTCTGTAGTACAGTGTGTTAAAAAGTGGTTCTTTTATTTTCTTCTGTAAAATAATTATCTAATAATTACTTAATTTGGTTCTACTTTGGTTCTAAGAACTTTATTTTAATCCTAGTTAGCTGTCTTTGAATTCCAAATTGTTTAATTTACAGGAAAGGCCCATGACCAATAGATTTGTATAACAGATAGTATTACGTAGATGTACATTGAAATATATTGTCTGTGAATTTCCTTACTAATCAGAGAATATCTACGTTCTAAGTTCTATTTCTTTTGGGAAAGCTGGGCTTTCAATGACTCGATTTTTAACAGGAGTGTTTTATTTGTTCCACATCGCCCTAATAAGCTATTCAACGCTTCTTCATTTTTCTGGTTAAACGCAACCATTGCTGCTTGCTCGATATTCCTTGAGAAAAAAGTAAAGTATTTCAAGAAAACGACAACACCCAAACGCAACCTCTCAACAGAACCCAAACAGAAACAACACTGACAACGATAATGACGACGACCACAATTTATCTTTTGCACATACAATCTAATTTTTGAACCACACATTGTTTTGTAAATTAAAAGATTTTTCGTAATTTGACGTGCTCAATCGAGTTCTGAGGTACACAGAAAGTTGGAGAAGAGAACGAAATGAGGAAGCACGAAATACCGTAAGCCTAACTCTAGCATTTGAATGCTCTTCCAACTTCTCAAGGGCTCAATAACTCAATTATGCACACGAAATGGCGCCCGGATGTGGGGTAATCTTAGGAACACTTACACAACTCGAGATCTTAAATAGAACAAGTATCAAAATCACACCCAAAGGACTACAATGATTGCATTATTCATGTTCAAAACCGAACAAAAAATGGGAGAGGCGCTGGCAATTTAACAACACCACAGTGTCCCTTCCACTTTTTGTTTCAGTCTCTCGATGTTCGTAATATTCGGCCAGAACATCGAAATCGTCGTCTATTTTGTTGTCCGAAAAATCGCCTATTTTGTTGCTTGTTGCTATTTTAAGCTGCCCGCAAACAAGGCTGGTAAACTGTCTGTGTGAAAAGCTTTATTAAACTTTACAGATTTAGCAGTTCATCTTTTCCCTTTTTGGTCTTGTATTTGACAGTGCCTACACAGTACCTCCATTTCTTTAAGAAAATATGTCCTTTCATTAATAAATATTTTGTCACTTTTTTTTCCTACAATTTATCTAGTACCAACCCCTTGCTACCCGTGACGTTTTTTCACAGTATTATTATCAAATGAAATTATTTTAAAATAGGCAACAATGATTTAAAATCTCACACCTCAATCATAATTTGAATATAATTTCTAACATACCCAACTCTTATATAACATGCCATTCTGTTATCTGGAGGTACACGGGCGATGTATTTTTCTGCAGCTTCTCTGTTATTAAATTCAAAACAGGCTTCAAAAAACGGCTAAACCAAAACAGAATTGTTTAGCAATGAAAAAGTTCTTGTTCAAACAACACGCCAATGTTTACCTCGTAGCCTATTGGAGATTTTCGGCTTTTTGAGAATTTTTCTAACTTCTCCCATTCATGAGCTTTTGCCAGTGCTCTCAATTTCAACCAATGAAATCTGTGAAATCATAACATTTATAATATTTCTATGTATAGCAATTTTACTTGTAACTAACTTCAAGGTCAAGTGCAACAAAAAATTGTCTTTGTCTTAACTTAAAGCGTGTGATGATAAGTGTAATGACAACGTTTTATTGAGAAATTTGGTTTAGTTTAAGATATATTAGTCTTCAGAAAGTCAATTCCGTGAGTTTAACGGCATTTTCCCGAATGGAGCACGGGATATTTAAAGTGCCTATATCACTTATAGGATCTTTACGGATTTGAAAAGTACTTAGAAAGTTAATTAATAATTTATAAAACACTTCTTAATTTACCCTTATATTTTCTGAGATACGGGGTCTGAACACTTTTGGGGGACTGGGACTCAGGAATGCAGCTGTTCACACAATCTGGAGTAATTTTGCCTTCAATTTCATGCTCTAGGCATTCGTAGCTACCAATGTCAGTTTTGGGAGGTGATTCGTAGCTCAAAATCACTTGTAAAACGCTACGTTTCCACCGCCACGAAGTTGAAATACAATACTATATTCCTAAGTCCCGGTCCCCTAAGCACGACGGAAATTTTTCGAGGATCCTATGTTTACCGTCCTGTGTCCTAAAAAGTATAAAAGTAATCAAAAAGTGTTCAAATAACTTTTTGAGCCCTTTTCAAATCCGTAAAGATCTCGCAAGTGATACTGGCACTTTGAATTATTTTCAAACATAAGAACAAGTTGAAAACAAAGTAAGGATTTTTTTTCCTGTGGAAACTCAAGTACAATAAATATTCTTTTAGCAATCACTTTTGTTCAGTGTAAACAAGTTTCTAGAAAGAGAACGTGATGAGAAAATGTCAAAAGTGACGTCACTTTCCACTAAACCCGAAAGCGTTTTACGGCAATTCCCGACGTCATCATGTGTACGATTTCCAATTACAAAAGCATCAATAACTTGGAAACTATTAAATATTTTACACTGAAATTTTATCTGTTTTCTTCAATATGATTAAGAAAAATTAGACAAAATTTTTTTATTGCATTTGATCTTTAATTGTAACATATATATAGAAGATCAAAGAAACGTGTAATGTTTCCTACCTTTTATCAGGAACCTTAAAATCTTTTCTTAACTGTTCAGCTTCATCATAATGACCTTCACTTACACACTAAAATTTAAAACGTACGTATTTTGAAAAAAAGGCGTTTGAAAGTTTTCGTCTTATTTGTGCAGTTGATAAATAAAGAGTAGAGACTTCTAAAGGTTAAACCGTATTAAGGCAGCAAACAAGATTCATTCATTATTTATTCATACTTATTCAAAAGTTACCAAAATAAATAAAACAAATAAAATAGTAAACAATAAATAAAAAATAATAAACAAAAAACAAACGGCAAATAATCAATCGCCAATAATAATGAATAAAAAGCAAAGAACAAAGAACAAAAAACACGGAACAAGGTACAAGGAACACGGAACAAGGAACATGGAACAAGGTACAAATAACACACAACGCACAGTGCACAACACGTAACACGTAACATATGACACATGACACATAATACATGACACATGACACAACACGTCACCAATAACACATACCTAACACTTAATAAATAACACAAAATATATAATTCATAATAAGTAAACATAAAGAAATGCTTAAATATTAAAACCTTAAATATTGTGTCACTGACTGACAGCCCAACTAAATCAGGCAACTGTAACTGTTCTTGAAATCTTTTTTGTAGCTTTAATAATTCAATCTGTTCCTCCACCATCTATGAAAAAAACAATAAACGGCGAGTAATGAATACCAAAGTATGCCGAAGTCTCCACCATCAAGATGGACCCGAAGGATTAGGGTAATTAGGGAATGAACAAAACTGGTCGCCAAAAATGTACGTGTTTATTAAGATGATCCTTCTGGTTTCAAAACTCGTGTAAAGGTTTTTCTGTGGTAATAAAAAAAAATTGCAGAATGCTCAATTTGCGAAGCAATTCACTTACTGGTCTTATTACTTGTGCTGAATCAGCAAGTGGTTTAATATATTTATTAATGTGCTTCACTGAACGTTGTTTAAAGCCACATGTAATCAAGAACAATGACACAGTATTGTAGAAACGTACAATTTGTCGAAATAGTGAGATATCAATTGCGAATTGTGACGAGGTAATTTAAGTCTCTTAGACGCACGCTTTGTTCTTGTTTTGGTGCGTGTCATACTTATCATGGCAAATTTCACAAGCATGTTAATTTCAAGCATTGCCAACACAGCACCTAGCCAACCTAACAGCGCAAGTTAACGTTTTAGAAGGAGTCTTCCCATTTTGGGCTGTTGTTTTAAAGTTCTCTCCAGAAAAATACAAGGAATTTACCCATATGTATACACATCCACATGCACATATACACAGTTACGTACGTGCATGTGCGTGTGTATGTGCGTGTGTATGTGCGTGTGTGTGTGTGTGTGTGTGCGTGCGTGCGCGTGCGTGTGCGTTGTAAGTAAATATACCATGAACAACTTACCTTACTAGCAAACACAAGGTTTCCTTGTTTGAAGTATTTTAACGACTGTGCAAGATCTGTGGACTTCTCGTCAAAATTCTAACACAACAAAAATATACTATTTGCTAAAAAAAGTAATACTTGCATAAACGACAAACAACATGATATTTACCGCTTTAGTAAAACTGTCTTGTAAATAAAGATTTCCATGATTAAGAAACTGATCGTCTTGAGTATAAACATTTAGTAGATCTTTACGATCTTGTTCTTTGCAAAACTATAAAAAAGAAACCAATTAATAATTTAAGTCCAAATCGTGCTATATGAACTCAGGTTACTGTAATTGTTAAACAAAGAATAAAGAAAACTCCGAAAATCATCTTTTTGCAAACTCAAGATTTGAGTTATCAAAATTTTACGAGAAATTTCAACACAAAGTGGGGTGATAATTCGACTTTATTTCAAAGCCATTGTCAAACCAACTGAATATTTACAAAGCATGGTTTGACAATGGCTTTGAAATAAAGTCGAAATATCACCTCACTTTGTGTTGAAATTTCTTGTAAAATTTTGATAACTCAAATCTTGAGTTTGCAAGAAGATGATTTTCGGAGTTTTTTTTATTCTTTATTTTATTAAATTGTCGGCTGGTAGTGGACTTTAACCTATCAAATAAACTGGTTATTCATCTAGGAATATGTGACATTGGTTCAGCCACTTTCACGTACGATATGAGAAGATTACAAGAAATCCTTGATTTTCCAAAATGTTGGTATAAACGTGGTTTACTTAGCAGATTATTTCTAGGAAAAGAGGGTACATATGCAACTAAATCTGCAAATATACCTGCACCGGATATCACTGATGGCGTAATGGACAAGTCACAAAGGTAGCGTAGCTTCCCGTTATAGAATAATTAAAGATTGTGTACGTACGGCTTACACTGGTCTGTTGCTTTCACTACAGAAACCTTGAATATTTGTGTAAACAATGTGAGAAATACGTTGAAACGAATTTTATTTTCTTGTTTGATATAGTATCCCAGTGGCACCTGAGAAACCTCTTGATCCCAACGCAAGTGTATCAAGTAAGATATAAAAAACATGTTTTTACTTTGTATTTCCAGTATGTTCAAGAACGCATGGGATGGTACGGCAACGAAAGGCAATAACAGGGAAGGGAAGTGTAGGAAAAGAAAAGGGAAGTGGTAGAATGCGATGGGGTAAGATTGGATGGGGTTGGATAAGGCGAGATGTTATGAAGTCGAATGGGATGGTGCAGGATATAGGACGGGGTGAGTTGTGATAGGTTGAGGTGGGCTGGGATGGGATGGGGTAGGATGTCACAAGATGGGACGAGAGGTTAAAGGCACGTATCACAATTTTTATCCTTATAAATATTTTACCTTGCCAGGTCATCGTCGGGCAATTTCCACGCCATTACCTGGACTTTTACCGTTTTTCTCGTCTCCCAGTTTATTTGGAACAAGTTCGTTAACGGGTTCAGCGAATGTGAAAACTGATTCGCCGAGTAAAGTTCGAGGTACACTAGTTATAAAATATGATCACAGTTTTAGTTTTCTAGAAAATGTGAAATCATTTAACGTTAAATAATAGTCTTGTTATTAGAATGTTATTGCAAAACAAAATGTTGTTTTTAGATTCCTATTCCAAAACTCATCGAGAGCGTGTACAAGATATCGATGAAGTGGATTCTCCAACAAGCTGCTCATCGACTATAAGTTCTGGAACTCCTACAGCAAAATGGGAAACTGTCGTAGTTCTCGCTATTAGTTTATCAAGATTGGATGTGTCGACAAACATGGCAAATGTTATGGGAAAAACAGTGTAAGTTAATAAATAATAAATTTTTCATGTTTATTCTTGTATAACTCACCAGCAAAGGTTCTACGGAATTTGTGCTTTAAGCGCCACTATGTCTTAAAACCTAAAAATAAAAATGTGTACCTTAAATTGATAAAACAGATAACATTCTGACGCTGATCGTACTGAAGAGTTTAAACGGAATGTTTCATGTACTTTTTTTACCCTCAGCTAGCCGCGTGGCTTTCTTTTGTTCTGACTGTGTAAATTTAATCTGTAACTTTTCATAGATGGAGTACAAGTGACCTTCGTGCTTCCGGTAATCTCCGATTAACCAATGCTGGTGAACGAACATTGCGTTCCAAACTTAGTATCCGTCAATCAACCTGGGAATCACGTGGTGGTATTGCTGGTGGTCATGTTGAATTACAGGATATATCCTCGTATGGTACGTGTTTAAACATTGGGATACTGTGTCGTTGACCTCACGGGGCGAGAAAAATAGTGACCAAAGGTCCTAGAAAAGTTGGGGGTCAAAAGTTGGGGGTTGGGGTGAAGAGACTTGAAATACTAAGCAGTTCGCTTGAAAACGTTGGTAATTTGAATGATTTTTACGTTCTTTATGAGTTTATTTGAGAACTTCCTGCCTCAAAAGCCTGAAATACTCACAAAGAATTTTCTCATGTTTTTTAGTGGTACCAGAAAGTAAATCATAATACATTTTCCTCTTCTTGTTGGTACACATTAGTTTAGCATGAATAGGATTTCATTAGCAGAGGCGAGCATTATTCTGAGTACGTAATAGCGTCAGAAATTGACATAAACAGTTTTCAACGCTTTCAGTTTTGGTGTTCTACACTTGACGATTTAAATTGTTAACCAACGAATAGCAAAAAACCCACATGGAAAAGTTAACCAAATAGTTTTTAAATGTAATATCGAGTACAATGGTTTGGCTTTGGCCAAGTTTTGTATTATTGTCGGTTGGTTAACGCTACTTATTGTATAATTGTGATATAACGCGGAACTTGATTGGCTGACGCGCGTGTATTGTCACGCAGTAATGCACGCTTGTGGCGTCACCCAATCGAATAGCGCGTTATGTCACACTTACATCATAAAAGAATTGAAAAAACTTGTCTTGTGCATTATGGTGTAATAATGCTCTTGGGGGAATGTTGAAAGAATACTCGAGAAGCGTGTATAACACTCGGCTACGTCTCGTATTTTACACCCTTCGCTCGTATTTTTCCAACATTCCCCCATCGTGTATTACACCACAACGGCACAAGTCGAGTTTTTAATTCTTAATTAATATTCACTTTTTGTAAACTTGCGTCCTTATTGGTCAATTTGCACCACGTTAAGGCATTTTAATAAATAATGGACGTGCATAAAATTATTATTCAAATTGAGTATTAAATGGCTAAAGCGCTCTCTGCATCACTCGTTCACCGAATCAGAAACGAGAAATTTTAATACTTCTTGTTTGTGAACTTGTACATTACAATAACGCAATAAAGAGCACGTTATTGCTATTTACATGCACAAGTTTAACCCTTAAATAATGCTCATGACTCTTGGCGTTTCCCATGGTTAATTCTTGTTTAGATTTATAGTGTATTTATTTTTGTTGTAGTTAATGTCAATGAACGGCTGGGTTTTGAACCTGAACATTCTGGTAACGTTCGATTTCGTTACTGTGAAAGTCGAATTGACTACATGGGAACATGTATTTTGATGGGCAATATAGCAGCTTTTCGTATTTCAATGATGGATGAATGGAAGACGAACAATGTCAAGAGTCCGTCTACAGGTTAGTTAATTGTGATGAAATTATAATAAGGTCATAAACTATTATGTGCTAAGTGAATGCGAAAACCAAAGCCTACCTGTTAATTGGCTGGGAATTTTATTTGTTTATAATAACTGGGTAAAGTTTACATTTCGTTGTTTTGATGTATGATAGTCGATGAAAAGCTCAACTCAAAATATTAAAAATATTAAGATTAAACATGCAAAAATAGAAATACGATTCTCAGTTGATCTAAAAAGTATAAATACAACAAATGTTTTTGTCGTGTTGGAAAAACTTTTCGGTGTAGTATGTAATAGTATATAATAATGTAGTATGTAATAGTCGTATTTCATTTAGTTGTTGAGATATTTTTATCACTAATAGGCCTGGAGCGATATATTACCTCCAAGGGATGATATATCCCGAGCGCTTTGCCCAGGGGATATATCATCCCGTAGAGGTAATAGTGTGTTTCATCAAATTGCTTAAGCAGAAGGTCAATAAATTATATTATACCAAAACAACGTTTATACAGACCAACCACACCGTAAAATGGCTTCCCCCCTCCATTTTGCTATTGTTGACAGCCTCAATCTAGTCGTGCGCGAGTTACCCGCGCGTGGTACACGAAAACTCGAATACCCACTGCACCGGCGTATTCAGACGGTCTGCGCATACCGCCCATCACGCATAGAAGCGGATTTAGTATTGTTATGCTAAAAAAATATTAATGCGTGCGCTGTCTGTGTAGGCGGTAAAATGTTGAAAAATTTACCGACCCTTGTTCGGGTCGATAAGTATTTCAAATATTAAATATACTGTAAGAATTAACTGTATTTAAATGACAACAGTTTGTCTGTGGAGTTAGCCATCTCGTGAAGAATTCTCCTGTGATGAATAACGGGAATTCAACTGACATTATGGGTGACGAAAAGTGTCATCGAGCATTGATGTCGATATGACTGTCATAAGGGCGGGAGATTTAACTGAAAATACTTTAAAACCTGGTTTACATAGAATCCCTAAGCTGTTGCTGACAATTAAAGACTGTCGGCGAAACAATAGCAATAAAAATAATTAGGAAGGAACTTGTGGTGGAAAGTCGTAGAATTAAAGTTATATGCTGGCAATGTTACCCGCTGTACCGGTATTTCTTCGAAGCCAACCGTTAAATATTTTTACTGATCAGAAACATATCCCCACTCTACCCCGGCTCCAGCAATGCGTCCAAAAGGTGAAGTACAACGTGCAATCTGCCGATTTTTGGCAGGCATTTCTGCTCGATCGTATTTGTTAAATTGCTAACACCCCTCCCACTTTTCCTTCCCAGCCTCTCGATGTTCGTAATATTCTGCCAAAACATCGAAATTGTCGTTCTTGTCCACAAAATTTCCTATTTTGTTGCTTTCAAAGCCTAAGAGTTGCCTAGGGAGGAGACTAATTTTTCATAACGTTTTCTAATGAGGCATTGTGATTCCTTGCTCATGTGACCATCATTGTTCTTTGAACCAGTGAACTCTAAGTAGACTGGAACGATAACTCCATTAGCGAGGCGCTATGATTGGTTGAAGCCAGACCCAGTCTCTTTTTGCTGGGTAGACGCGCGAACTTCTACTGGCTTCGTTCGAGCAGCAGCGTGTTTCGAAGTGGCGGTTACCGATTTTTAGCTTTTATTGCAGCAAATGGTGTCGTAAATACACATCGGATCAGTAATATAGAAAGGAACGAAGTGGGATGTTGTCATTAATGCATTGGATGTAAATATGGAAGGAGAAAAACAACAAAAATCGTTGGTTCTTTGTCGGTCATGTGTATTTTATCTGTGTACTTTCAAGTGCATTTGTATGCATATATTATGTATAAAATTGTAATATGATACTGTATGTATACATTAGTATGGTCTGTACAATGTGTTTTAAGTGTATTTTTGGACAACATATGGTGATTATCATATGACACCAGAAACCTCACCTGTGAAATGCAACCTTTGTTTTTGTTGTTTTGTTTGTGGTTTTTGACCCGGTTTTCTTTCTTTTCTGCTTGCTGTTGCAGCCCAATACAACACAATTGTTTGGCATAATTATGTTATTAATATTAACGTTCTCAGAATGCTAATTTTCCTGAAATTTAAAAATATTTTCCCAATTTTCGTGTATTATATTTACGCTCTGGTCTCTGAAAAAGACTGGGGAGAGTTAAGAAAACAGAAAAATCTGTTTTTGTCAAAAAATCGGCCGAAAATCATCATCTTCGACCGAGCGGTTGAATTTCAAATGCTCAAACTGGGTTTTTTGGAAAGTTCAATTTATTTTACACCCGGTAAAAGAAATAACTTCGAGGGTTCCAGCCTTTATACTAGAAATTTTTAACA
>JAOBAZ010184984.1:0-10373 GCA_026546875.1 Pteroeides caledonicum | reverse complement strand
CCTAACTCTAACCCTAACCCTAACCCTAACCCTAACCCTAACCCTAACCCTAACCCTAACCCTCGTATTATCAAATTGTTTCCACTTAGTTATGTAGATGGTCTTGCTGACTGCTGTAATGCACACAGGATTATTCATTCGTTATGGCAGTGCAACAACAAATTTCCTCCATTCAAGGAATGTGGTAAGTTTAATAAGGTTACTTGCATAAATTTACGTTTTTGTCTTAATAATAATAACGATATTAATATTCAAGACAGGTGCGAGGACGACGAAGCGCCGTCGACCTTGAGTACAACAGTAGGAAAGGAAAAATCCCAGCAACTTTGCACATAAATTTGCATAATTATCGCTATCTAGACCAATCACAGCCCTCCATTCGGGTCACATGACTAACTTTGCCAAAAATCCCGTCACAATCCGTGCCGGCTGTATAAGTTACTTATAATATTGCTTAAATTACCATAAATTATCTCAAATGACGTCACCAACGAATAGGGTATTCCCCTCTAATAGGGAATTCCCATTTTATGATCGCACCATAGGAAATTCCCCTTTTGTCTGCAGCATAGGTGATTCCCCCAATGACGTCATATTTATTAATAATTACTATTACGTCATAGTCACATCTTCGTCGCCCAAGGTAAAAAAAAATTGACCGCCTAGCCTGTGTTCTCGCATCGAGTAACAGGGAAGACCAAAAAACATCACGTCCTTCAGTTACCATCGAAATTGGTGACGATGATGAGGCTAGATATGCCGCTTGCGTCATTCCCTGCGTGCTTTAAACGTAAAACAATCGTAACCCCTCATTGCAATGATGGCACGGGGCTTAAGTGGTCAGTTGCAATTGTGGTTAGCTGCATTCTGAAGCCACGTTACAAAGGTAAAGGAGAGATAACAAGCGAGGTGCGGGAAAGTGCAAATAAACTAGATTGGTCAGGGTTAGAGTGGCCTTTAGCTGTTGATAACATCCCAATATTTGAAGAAAATAGTCCAATATATAAGGGTATTTGGGTACGATGATTATAATAACGAAATATTAGTGCTAAAGAATTTTAATAAAAATATGGGTGACCTCCCAATAAACTTATTCATCTACGCCAATCACTATCATTGTTTCCTAAGCATTGAGGAGTTCTTTGCCTCACATGAAAAGTATTTTAGTTTAAATGTGATAATTGTTGTAGTCGTTTTAGTACCCAGTTGTCGCTTGAACAACACCTTGATGGTTGTCCTGACAATAATATGATGGAATTTGAATGGTACATATAGGGTGTTGGCATATAATTTAAAATTGACAACTCAACATAAACATAACAAAACAGTATGAGTGAGTCACGATTCGTAAATGACTTGATTAACGGTCCACCGTTTGTTCCCGTAACAACAAAACATTGTCCTACAAAAAAGAGGATGAGCGCTCTCGTAATAGACACGCCAAATCCACCCATTGGCACTCCAGCTATGATGTCTATTCCATACATGGCTCGACTACAGAGTGTTACTAATGAGGTAAAAAGAGGTCAAAGTCTTAGCCTTAGTCGATAGGTCAGAGTTCAAAGACCTCGTCAACGTGAGAGATGCAATAAATGGTCGTTATACCGTTTATACCATCAAAGACATGAAAGGTGTTGGCCCAGACGTCTTCCTAAGTATGAAAAAACATACGATTAAAAGAATAATAAGAGACGTGAGAAAGCTAACCAAGTTAATTATTATATTAAAATGTGAGTTCACAAAAGGCTCATGACCACCGATAAACGCGTTTAAACATTTCTCATCAGGCCTCTACATCATTGACCATGCGAGTAAAATTGATCAGACGTTGGACGTAATACACGAGAAAATTCTCGAGCGGTTAGACACATATCAAGAGCATGGATCTGGTTGGCAATTTAAGTGTGTTGAGCAGTTGGATGTTTGCACCACAAGGCATAATCCACTTGGAGGGGATGGTGGTAAGGCATCACTGCCAAAATGTATCAAAGACGCCGCAGTAAGCTCAAAAAATAATGATAACGTGTGTTTCATGTGGTCAGTGTTAATTAGCATACTTAAACCACCGAAAAACCCAGGGAGAAAAACAAGTGAATTAAAGACTTATCCAAATGAGCTTGATTGGTTGGAACTTGAGTGGCTTGTAACCATTGATAACATTAGTGTGTTTGAGCGAAATAACCCAGACTACGCCGTAAACGTCTTTGGTCTTGACGATCGTGACTACGTCTTTCCTCTAAGGTTTGGCAATCTTAAAGAGGGGCAGACTACAATAAGACTATTACTACATGAAGGTCATTACCACTCTATTAGGAGTATGTCAAAACTCACGCGTAGGCAAGTTGGTGGGACGAATGGTGCAAAAGAGATTTGGGATCGATGTATAAATCCCTTCACTACAAAAGAGCGCCTGGATCGTCACCTTAGGAGTCGTATGGAGCATGATGCAGTATGGACAAAGGTACCACCAAAACTACAAGCATAGCATGAAAGTGCCTTTTATCGTGTACGTTGACTTTAAGTGTTTCACTAAGAAAATAGGTCCCGTTCAAGTGGGTGAGGGCACAACGAGGTATCAACATCACGTGTCATCAGGTTATGCTTACCTTGCAAAATGCTATGATGATAATCTATGTAAGCCAATCCTACGATATCACACCGCTAGTGATGAGAGTGAGAACATAGGCGATCACTTTGTCTATACAGTGAAGGGCCTGTATAAGAAGGTATGGTCAAATAAGCGCTTGCGAATGACCGACGAGGATCGTCTCGTGTACGACGATGCAACGCATTGCCATATTTGTGAGAAGGAGTTGGGTAGTGATAGGTTCATTGACCGTGGCCACTTCACAAGGAAATTTAGGGGTGCAGCACACAGAGAATGTAACTTAAATTACCGGCCGCCGACTTTTATCCCTGTTGTTTTTCATAATTTCTCAAAGTACGACGCTCACCTTCTCATTAAAAGCCTACATTTAGTTAGTAAGAGAATTATTACACTACCAAAAACAGAATAGGAATACATTAGCGTCAGTGCACAAATTGTCGTTGTTGGCTACAAGTAGGATAGAAATTATGATGAGATTAAACGTACTATTCGTTTCATCGACTAGTTTCGTTTCATGCGATCAAGCCTCGATGCACTTGCTAAGAACTTAGACCAAAAACAAAAGACGCTCTTGAGACATTTTTACAACGACACTGAAAAGTTTAGCCTACTACTACCAAAAGGTGTCTATCCATACGACTACATGGATTCGATTGAGCATTGGTCAGAAATACAGCCTCCGTCTCAGCTGGCGTTCTACTATGCTTAACGATAAGCACATCTCAGACAATGACTACGCGCATGTTAAAAACGTATGGCAAACGTTTGGTATCCAAACGATGCGTGACTACTATGATCTCTACGCTATAACAGACGTTCTCATACTAGCTGATGTCTTTGAGAACTTTCGCGACGTTTGTCACAAGCATTATAATCTCGATCCAGCTTGGAAGTACTAGTGTTGAGTTAGAGTTACTAAGAGAGATTGACATGGTTTAAATGGTCGAACGAGGTACGGGTGGTGGCGCGAGTATGATTAGTAAACGATATGCACAAGCAAACAACAAGTATATGGGAGATGGTTACGATCCATCAAAGCCAACAAAATTTATAAAGTACTTGGTTGCAAACAACTTGTACGGCTGGGCAATGTCACAACCTCGTCCAACAGGTGGTTTTAAATGGATGAACAAGACAGAACTAAAGAATTGGCCAAGGAAACCATGTATTCTCGAGGTAGACCTACATTACCCGCATAAGTTACATGACTTTCATAGTGACTATCCATTGGCACCAGAGCGACTAGATTTGGATAATGTTGAAAAACTACTCGCGACACTAGGCCCAAAGAAATACTATATAGTTTACCACGCTGTGTTGAAGAAGTACATTGATCTAGGTCTAAAGGTGACTCGCGTTCATCGTGGTGTTATGTTTAACGAGAGTGAATGGCTCGCTCCATACATTAAGCTAAACACAGACCTACGAACCAAATCACGCAATGCGTTTGAAAAGGACTTTTTCAAGCAAGTGTTTGGTAAAACAATGGAAAATGTACGAAACAGGTGTGACATTCGTCTTGTCACGTCAATAAAGGAGGCTGATAAACTAAACAGTAAACCAAACTATAGGGGCTCGACTGTTTTCAGCGATAGCCTAGTTACCGTTCAAATGGGTAGGACAGGGGTCGAAATGAACAAACCGATCTACGTAGGGCAATCAATCCTCAATGTGAGTAAGAAACTCATGTGCGAGTTCCACTACGACTACGCCAGAAAAAAATGGAGAGATAAGGCAAAACTGCTCTTCACCGACACAGACTCACTCATGTACGAGATTGATACAGAGGACTACTACAAAGACATTGAACCGGACACTCAGCAGTGGTTTGGTACTACTGAATATCCACTGGATCATCCTGGTGTGAAGGAAAAAGTGAACAACAAAGCGATTGGGATGTTCAAGGATGCAACAAAGGGTGATGAGATCCTAAAGTTTGTTGGGCTACAACCAAAGTCATACTCCTTTATCACAAAGGACGATGAAGTGATGAAATGTAAAGAAGTAAACAAGAGTGTGATTGAGAAACACATTAGACACCAAGAATACAAGGATTGTTTGGATATTGGAAAGAACCAAAGACGTGACTTGAACAGAATGCGTAGCTACAAGCATAACGTGTATACTGAGACCATTAACAAGATTGCACTGTCTTGCCATGATAACAAGCGTGTCGTGATGGAGGATAATTTACGCACTTTAGCCATTGGTCATTGGCGCTCCTATAATCGCTTTTAACAAGCAACCAAGACCATCACCATCTAAGTCGTCACTGTCACATTCCTCCTCATCCGTCTCTTAGCGTGTAGCCTACAGTGTGATGTTTAGTGTTGATTGTCACACCAACCCAATTTAATCACAGGGCCAACGTACTTGTGACAATTGCTACAACTAGCGCCATCATAAGTTGTTAGCATAGTAGGTCTGGTGCAGCAATCCATTTCTTATTACTTATTTACTTTTGTTTTTCTTAAATAACGTACGATAAAAGTGTACGCTTTTCCGACTGGCTTTGTAATACCTGGTCCGACTTGGTCAACGTACGCCTTTGGGTTTAACTTGTTGCTGTTGTGAGTGTGTTTACCATAGTCATGTTTTAATAGCCGACCAACCAACGCTCCAAAACGCTCGTCGGTCATAAAGTCTCCGAATCCACCAAGGTCCTTTTATTACATACTCAATGTAATAAATGAAAACGTTGTCTGTAGTGTTGACACAACCAGACCACACAATACAACTCGACGAACTAGTGTGTGCATCCAACAAAACACTGTTGTTGAAAAAGGCTGCGATCATTTGGCGATATAAAAATCTGCCTGTTGGCACCGTGTACACGTTCGATGGGAAGCCACATGTCGTAGAGGCTGGCTATTGACTTTTGCTATGATTAAAAAAATATTGGAGAAACATAATGATGTGTCTATCGAAGCGCTTCAAAACAACGGAAAATGTAGAATTAAAAGTAAGAGTTTATTTACCCTTGACTTGGAGATCGATTGGCGTCGTTACTTGGCCGATTCACGTCGACTACATTTACGCCAAACGCTAGCGGTGAACTTTGGGTGAAGTGAATGTGAATAACGGTTTGGAGATGATTCGTGTCCGATGCTCAGCGTTGGACCCAACAAAATGTCAAGTACCAGGGCAACGATCCACGGTGCTCACCTTACTACCGGTCACTAGCAAACAAACATTGTACGGGAGTACGCAAGAGTTTTTCGACATTGAAGCAACAATGGCATTGACAGACAAATACATATGGCAACTTCGTTTTAATGTGACAGATCAAAACGATAAGTTGCAGTGCTAGTTGGTAGTACTGTATATACTTGGACTTTTGCATTTCGTAATAAACAAATGAGCTTGTTGTATGGGTATAACGCGGATGCTGAGCAAGAGCCATTTGTGAACGTGGGCGATATGATGCGTGCGCCCATTGACATGAACCTTTGGGCATTGGTAAACATCCCAGTTCCCGTCGACGGACATGACGCTGTGAACAAAAAATACATGGAGAACAAGATCGCAGAGGTACCTCACCTACGCCACGACGTGACCAACGTATTCCTGAGTTTATTAGCAGGCACTACGGTGCTACGGAAAAGCATCAAGGACGAGTTTTCCTACCAAGGATTAGTGGCGTACACACCGAACATAACAAGTCGTTTGATGGTGCACTCTGTCTCGTTTGACGATGGTGAGACATTACCCACCCAAGGTGAACTGGAGATTGGCATAATAAGCTGACAAAACTGATTAAGAAACTAGACATACAGAGTGTGGCAATAAGACAAGTGGCGATGTTTGAAAGTGTACAAATGATCGTTGTGAATGAGTCTTTTACCTTCCCTAACATTTCTCCTAGTGTGTTTGCCTTTCCCGGAGCACTACGAGCAGATTTCACAAATAGGAGTGAAGTGTCACTACACATGGCGGTGTACGATGCGAACCCGTCATTCTTGTAACATAATAGACATATGGTGTAAGTAAATGAATAAGGACGTTGTGGCAAAACAAACGCTAAGAGACCTTTATTACGCACCGAGAACGGGCTTTCAGTCTGCGGAAAGACTTTACCAAAATGAGAAAGAGGAGGGTGCTCACGTTAGTAGGAAAGGTGTGGCTCACCGCTCAAGACAAAAAGTGGCTCACCGCACAAGACACTTACACGAGGTACAAACCGATCGTGAGGAGACATAAATTTAGAGAGACCAAAATGGACTATCTCGGCGACATGGGAGCGTACAAAAACAAAAACGAAGGGTACCATTAGATCATAAGGGCTATAGAAATTCTAAGTAGATATGCTTTCGCGCTACCCATCCACAGGAAGGACACGAAGAACATGACAAAATCTGTCGGTGAATTACTAGAGGAGTTTAAAGACAGGTTTGGTCACCCAAAACTGGTGCAGTTTGACGATGGTAAAGAATTTTACAACGTTGGCGTCAAAACGTTGCTGGGCGAGCACGGTATCGAGCTTGTTTCTACCCACAACGATAAAAAAGCCGCTGTAGTGGAAAGGTTTAACAAGATGCTAAAAACGGCAATGCGGAAATACTTTTATAGTAAAGGAACGTACAAGTGGGTGGACGTTCTCGCAGACCTAGTGCACAACTACAACAACATCAGGCATAGCACGACACTCAAGAAGCCAAAAGACGTGAACGAAGGGAACGAAGAGTATGGCCAAGTGTATGCAGACGTCCTGCTGCCCAAGCTCAAGGCTGATGACACGGTTAGAATATCAAAAGACAAGTCGGTGTTTACAAAAAGGCATGAGGCCAATTTTACAGAAGAACTATTTAAAATAAGTAAAGTGGTCCAAGGTGACCCAAGCGTGTATGAGTTAGACGATTTGGAGGGTGAACCTATCATTGGTATGCTCTATGAGGAGAAGTTCTCGAGCGTAGACAAAAGGGCGATGTCTAGAGAGTAGAGAAAATACTGAAAAGGAAAAAAGTAAAAGGTAAGCAAATGGCTCTGGTGAAATGGTTAGGTTAAGATAGCAAACATAACTCTTGGATCCCCGAGTATAGCATTCAAAACGTGGAGCAATAATAAATGGCAGAAAAGTTTGACGACTTGGACAGCGACAAGACGCAATGGCAAACAGAGTACGATAATATTGACTATGATGACCTCGCGTTGGAGAGCGAAAGACTTGAGGGCGAGGACAACCTACTTAACGAGACAACGGATGAGTGTAGGGAATTGGAACGAAGGCGTGAGTACATTCGGAGGCTAGTAGAGGCAAAGTTCCCTGGCGTGTCGGAGGAGACTTCGTTTATGGGGGACGTACGGCGGCTGGATGAAATGCCAGAGATGGTGGTGCAAAAGTTCGCTAGGGACAGTGGCATAGGAAGGCTTGGTGTAGACACGCTTAGTGAAAGTAGACTAAAGTATGAGGTCGCACCAAAACCCCGCATAACCTTTGGGTGTTATTTCTCGCCGGCGCAATGCTGCTCTACAACGAAATTAAACATAAGCGTATTAATAAATGAACAGGACAGAAGTGGAACTTACGCCTATCTTGAAGCAATCGAAAATGTTTGAGATTGGTGGTGCACGTACACGACATACAACGACATTTATGCCGTCGAGTGCGGGACGTAATGGTGGACGTACCAAGGATGAAGGAGTCTGCATGTCTTGTCCTGGCTCATTATAGTTGGTGTACGACTTTGAAATGACAGCACAAAGACGACGTTTAAGAACAACAATAGTAGATGGCTTGTACAGTCGCTGCAGTGCGTGCTGCAGTTGAGACGGCTTACGATAATGCAGGAAAGTCGATCTACAAAACTTATGCGGCGTTGTGGCAAACGGAGAAGGCACGAAAAGATGGTGTGGAATTTGGAGTGGCAAGTGAAAACCTGGGAAAGTTGGTAAGAGGTGATGATACGGGGGCAACAACTGGTGATGCCAGAAGTGTCGCAGAATCCTTTCCACATACAGAAGAAGGCAAAAGCTTTTATTGTGAGCATGTGACTTTGTTGAAAACGAAGAGTTGGTCGAGAGCGCTCACTTTTAGGAATAAAACTGTGAACGTGCCAATAAAAAGCCTGGAAGCACTAGTACGTTTATGGACACGACCGGCTAGAACGTACAATGAAGAGTTTACCTACCCAAATGTGGACGAGGTGAACATAAGTGTAAAAAGTGTGCCAAACACCGTGTACACACAAGGCATTGGTAATACGAGGTTCTACGAAGAGGCGTCTAGGCTCTTTTGTGGTAAGGACACTTCGACAACGACTTTAGCGAACTTTTTCAAGGACCGCTTTGCACTCGTCATTGACTTGAGGACGAATGCAGATTCACGAGCCGTAAGCACTGGCAAGAAAACGGTAAATTCACAAAACAGTGTGCTATTGGAGGTGAAGAAACGTGCGACTGCGACGGACCTAAACTGCCATATATTTGTGGTGAGCGATGGCCTTGTGAATTTCATAAACAAAGACCTACAAGCCATACAATACTAGTGAATATGCTAGAGCCACCATTTAATATGATCATCGCAGGGACGACTGGATGTGAAAGACTTGCTAGAGGTACTACAAACACAGTATCGTGCCGTTTCTGACTACCTTATTCTCATATGCTCTACGTTCACATGGAATAAGACTTACACAGAATGGCCGCCTACCTGTGGTGACGACTGCTTTGTACCCATCGACAGTGACCAAGGGCAGGTGAATGAATTGTTAATGTCCATCTCAAAGGCATACGCAGGCACGTCGACACTTGTTGTGTTAGACGATTGTGCAAGTGGTACTGACTTGAAAAATAGGACAAGCGAGTTAGTTAGGCCATGGTTTAGTGCGCGCCACTACGGTCCATCAGAGATTGTCATTGCACAACAGTTTACTAGCATCGCAAAACTATTTCGCGAGAACATAAGTAAGTTGGTGACATTTTATAACACAAACAGCGAAGACATGGACACGTTGATGAAAGGCTACTTAAGGCGTATGAGTAAGAGTGAAAAGGAGCAAATAGAGACGGACTTGAAGCACTACAAACACGCAAGGTTAGAGATTGAGGTTCGTCACTCTTTTTCACATAGGGTAGTCACTCAACGGAAATAATAGAACATTTCGCTATGATAAATGGAAGACGCGGAGTAAATACACACCGAGGACGCAGACTTGAAAGACAGTGTGATGCAAGACAAGGACAAGCTACGCGAAGAGCTTATTAAATTAGCTGAGGACGGTCAGATGCGTCGCACGGCAGCTGCGATAAATGGTATGCAGTAGTGGAAAAGCAGTGAGCAAAGAGGACAAATGAATTTCTAATTGACTTGTTGTTTAACAAGTTTGCCAGCCAACTCGGTGGTTTGCAGGCGATCGAGGATGAGGAAGCGTTGGAGCAAGAGCTGCAACGCGACGCGCTTCTAAATTGAGACGTGATGCGTGCTGTTGAAGCTATCTCACCTTATTTACCGTTGTTGGGCCTAGTATCTGGTGGTGTAACGGTGGCAAGCCATGTGTATAATAGTCACAAGGAACCTACGTAATCTCATATAGCATAAATGAGTCTGTTATACGGCTTTGAGGGAGACAAGTGCGAAGCCAATAAGTATCTTACGCTAGATGATATTGAGGGCATGAATACGACCAGAGACGTCGAAGGTATGATTAATAAGCTATGCGTTACACCAATCAACATGACTTACAATGACAATATATTTCTCATATGTATTTTCATAACAAGTGAATTCTTTGTGAATTCTTTGCTGAAAGTCCAGACTTTGAGCATT